>JADLIF010001988.1:0-20885 GCA_016648015.1 Steinernema khuongi | reverse complement strand
ACTTCAAGGGCTTTCGAATGGTATATAGGAAAATTCCCTATCGATTGAATTTAAGAAACTCCCCCTTATGATTCAGGGAAATCGTGCCAAAAGGACTCGCCCGACTTGCGAGATACAGAGCACTTGTGCGACTTTCTTTGGGCCATAACTTTTTGTGGTTGTCTTGAAATGATGGGGTGCTCGAACAAAAGTTGCTTGTTTAGTCGCGGAGAACACGATGGAGCCAAAAAAGTTGCCAACTTTTTCCGAGTGCACTGTCCCTTTAAGTCCCTTTGGCACTTTTATTGTTATCAACAGGTCGATAACTCTTCTGGTTAGCCACAATATATTTCCATCCAGTTTATCCATTCTTTCAAGGCTCATGAGACATACCTTGCAACAGGAATGTTCCATCACTCATTGTCCCAGTCCAGCTGGCTCACTCTGCATCCTTGCCAGCTGCTGCTGAGGATACGTGTTGGTCTTCAGAAGAACAAAACTCAGCCATAGAGGCCCTACAAACTGTTAGTCATGTAGCGGTTATCAATTTTGAAAGTATCTCATTCTTCAAAGAGCAATCCGTCATGTTAGTTCCGTCAGTTCCTGGCAGAAGGGACGTCGACCATCTAGAGACATATCCACTTCCCCGCATTCCTGTCCCTCAACTGTCACCTCCTTCGCGCGCCCTCTAGATGTCACGTCCGTGTCCGAACGGAAGTAATTACGACGCTCTGTAACGTGGCCACGTTTCCAGCCGACTAATTAACTCCAACTTCCGCCCGGAGACGTCTGGACGACGTCTAGACTTTGTTCCTCTGTTGTGTCTCCGTCCTCCAAAGGTCGACGCCAGGGCGCTGCCTTCCTACCAGGAGCGCGAAGAGCGCGGATACTGTGGATGGAAGGATTTGTTGCGAAAGTCGCCCAGAATAGACTTCCGCAGAGTGTTTTCAGCAGCTGCTTGAGAGCGTCTGTTTGTTTCCCCGCGTTTCCGCTCACGCAGAGCCTCGATGAAGGTCACCACCGTAGTCCAAGGAGGCCGTGCAGGATGAGTCGCCGTGGAGTCGTTCGTGAAAAAATGGATATTTTGGATTTTCAAATATGCTGTAATCTTAGAAATTAGAATGAATTAAGAAATGTAGCACTCTGTTAGAGCTAAGAACACTTCATAAGGCAAAATTCAGGGTGTGTAGGGTGTGTTGCTGAGCCTAATAACTTTTGGCAGGTGGGCATCGCATGTCCTATTCACGATATGATTCACACTAACTTCGCATTTGTCACTGTTTTGCCTCCTCGCTTTCCATAACAACCGGTCAGAAAGCTGGTGGAGCCCCTCATCTCGATCCATCCTGAAGCTGCGAAGAAGAATAGGGCCACAGATTATTTGTTTTGGTCGCCCAACGGTAGTAATCCCGAATGTTTTTACGGTCAAATCGGCATGGTCAAAATGAAAAAATTCAAAATGCTAGATTTTAATTCTGAAACAATTTGTAACTCTTGTAAGCCCAATACAGAAAAAGCTCTTCACACTTTCTGCTAGATCCGATTACACCAACAATCTAACAACGGGCTTGCTTCAAGTTTGGAGCTTCAAGTATTTGATCTCTTTGTCGTCCTAGTGGTCGGTTTTCCCCCTCCGTTTAAGATCACCGTCCATTTCTGACAGTTCGCTTCTTCTTTGTAGTCCTGCAGTTGGGTTATATCTTGAAGGCGTTGTCACACAGAATATTTCTTTGTAGAACACTATTGTAGTGATTGGAAGTAGTAGCGCTTAGACCAAATGTGGCTGTTTTTTCCATGTGCTAAATCTTAAAGAGCGGAGTCTTCGATCGCGCATTTCTCTTGCTTTTTCTCATTTCCCTAGCACTCAAGGTTCTGTGGTTTTAGATCTTGATAATTCACCATTCCATTTTTGAGATCTACTGACTCTGTCCGTAAGCTCATTCAGTGAATAGTTCCCATTCGCAACTCCACCGGCACGTGCTGCTTCTGTTGTCGGAAGGCCGGAAAACGAGGCGAGCGCGTGACTAATGCGACATTTCGGACGTCCGCGCTTGTTTTCTGTTTCGTTGACGTGGGTCCGAACGGACGCGGCTGCGCGAAGAAGACGGCAGGCACTAATCTTGGCCGAGGAAGTCCGTGACGTCCGCACACCAAATTAGTGATGCGGCTAAGGAGCTTAGCGTGTGCGTACAACTGACAGGTAGACACAGTTGTTTGTCACCGGGAGCCAAGTAGCTATTCTTGTACATAAAGTCGGAAAACAGTCAACAACGAGTCATCGGTGTGCTTGAGACGTCACCTTCCTCGGTATCTGATCGGCCATGGCTTCATCTCCGTGTTTCAAAGCTGCAAAATTCTTCTTGAGGAGATGGGCACAGCCACTCCCGGACCTCACATTGTGCCAATTCCTTGAATGTGTTCTTCTGCTTCTTCTAGATGCTCCGTTAAACTAGAAGGCAGTAAGGCCGACGATTGAGAGTATTCCAAAGCAGTTTGATGAACACACTATTGCGTATTTAAGTACATCCGTAAATAAGGCCATCTTGCGCACTTCCTGTCCAAGGACGACTAATGATTCAAGCCCGTTTTCAAGGAGAGTTCTCTGCACAAATAAAACGTCAGCAGAAGCGATCCTATCCGATCATGGGAACCGTCCCGGGAACGACTACTGTAGCCAGTGGCCGCGATGATGTTTGCGTAGCTTCCTGTTATTCATCCGAGAAATTTTGCACGTTCTCTCTCGGATCTACGTTGCCATCAGAAAAAGATAGCCGAAAAGTTAAACATCCGCGGCCATGGCGGCCATAGGAATAGCAGGGGTAGATAGAATGCCGAATGGCCACCCAGAACTGGCGGATACACTTTTCCAGAATACTTTCAAGAGCCTTAAGACATGCGTGGCCGAATTTCTTAGACTGTTCGGTAGCATCACCTTGCTATTCAGGTCTTAGTTTGACCACTTTCTGTTTTTTGCATCAAGATGGAAACAGCCTTAAGAAGATCCCTACTTTCTTTCCTTTTGTGCTCCCTAAACATCATCTACTTCACGAACTTCTATTTAATCATCCAGACAAACTCTATCCAGTCCGTGGGTCTGGTCCTTCTTGGCTAGACCGAGACCTTATCCAGAAGACGTAGTCCCTAACGTTCTTCTTTCCAATCTTCTTTGCTCTTTGCTCCGATCTGATCTCTGTCCATGTAAGTTTAGCAGCCGCCCGAGCACCTGAAGAAGTCGCCGACGCCTGAAAGGCGTCCACACGGAAGAAAACCAGACATCTTCTTCACTTGCAAGACTAGGGTCTTCCGGGAAAAGGGAGGGAAGCCAGGAACCGAACAGAGCGAAGTCAGCATGGAGTTAAGAAGCCGCCACGTGGCGGGATAACAAAGAAGCCTCTGGTTGCAGTTCCCTTCAAGGCGTGTTGATATTGTGATCTTCTCTGCGAACCTTGAACCCTGTAGGTCTTATGGCACAATGACAATATTTGAAACCATCTTAACAGCAAGGATTACGGTATCTAGTTAACACATGGCATGGCTCCTTATTCATCCTGGATTGAACCTAGCAAGGAGTCTCGGGAGTAGAACAGAGATCTCTGGCCCCTACTCCCACGGACACCGCGTAATGATGACCGAATGTGATGTGAAGCGTAATGTGAAAAAAAGTTGACCGTAACGCCTAATTACTCTCTTTGTCCCCTCGACGTCAACAGTCCGACGCCAAACATGTTTTCGCAACTCCGAGCCAAAGATAGATTGGTTTCGGGACCCGAAGCACCATTTTATGGCCACATTCTGGATTTTAGTGCTTTGTATTGATCTATTGCTTCTCGTCTCTCCGAGGGGAGCAAGAAACGTCCACATTACCAACAAAACAGTGCAGAATGGAATTGTTGAATCGACCACACACGAAGGCTTTCAATTTCACCTTTAGCCAAATATTTCAAAAGGGACTGAGAATAACCTATGGGTTGAAATACGCTCTTGAAGATACGCTACTGAATCTGCAAACCTTCTTGAGAATTTTTAGTAAAAGAACCCTCGTAGGTGGTCAGCCAGCTTCGCGAAAGTTCTGACACATGGTTTTCTATCGGCTCTCGAAGCACACTCTCCAAGCACATCAGCGCTCTGCGGGACCCCAGACTCAAGTATCCCATCTACTTATGGGATTAGAATGTGTTATTAGGTAGATTTGGCGCCGTTAAATCCGAAACGCATAGTCTCATCAACCATAGATCAAGCGGATTAAAGCGCACAAACTTCCTGAATTTTTTATCTGTTTTGAGGATTCATCGAGCTATGACCGTACCCAACAATGTTTTTTGGGTGAACGTTCCTAAAGGAGCTTCCATGCTTGGTCCATCATAACGTTATTTTTATTATTATTTGTGATTTTATAATCCCAGATCAGAGAAAATCCAAATGTTTTTCTCTCCTGCCTGTAACTTTGACATATATCGTGCTGGGATTAGTCCTTCGTTCCAAGAACACACCGCAAAGGTCGGCACTGTTTTGCCGGAAAGGGTGCGTCAACGCTACCCATTCGCGTACTGTTTACACCCCGGGGGATCATCGCACGTTTATAGTTTGGCCGGACGTCACCGCTGCAGCGGCGGAAGCGCCGCCCCACTGACTCAAGGCCGAAACGCGGAAGGCGGTCCCATCACGACTCTGGATTTAAGGCCCGGAGCGCGCGAGGCGCCGCATCGAGATGGCGCGTGTTTACGGAACCTCTTCGGTCGAGGAGGCGCTCGGCTACTTGCGGAAGGTGTGCGCGGTGAACCCAAACGACCCCTTCACGCTGCACGCCATCGGCAGGCAGCTCTACACTATTGGGGAGTACGAGGACGCGCGGAGCTACTTCCAGAGCGCGGAGGATGTCAAGGTGAGTACGGTAGTTGTGGGTGGGGGGCTGGAGTTGTCAAAGGGAACGGTTTTGCATTGAATTTGCGGAGATAGGGACCTCCTAAGCCACGATTACCCTTTATGTAGCTTCCAATACAGTAATCCAGTACGATAAGATCTCCTTAAAATTATCAAGAAGGGTTACGCAGGTAGTTTAGGAGATTCACGTTCTGAGAACCTTACCGTTGTGGGCGATTCATAAACGAGCAGTTTTGGAGTTTGTACGCCACAACCACAACAAAAAACTTCTTAAAGATCGTGAGGAATCACTTGGATCAGAAGCTTAGGAATGTGGTCCAAAAATTAGTGGCTTGAAGGCTTCCTGAGACTTCCTTTTTGGACACAAAATTCCGAGTAGCCTATCTAGAGTTGTAACGCCTAAAATTGTCCAGACACTGCTTTTCTACCTCACTGCGTTCTAAGCACGACCAAGATAACATATGGAAGACCCATTTTGGGAACAGATCAATATATCTTTCCTGGTTAACTAATTGTAAGCTAAACAAAGGCTCGATTCTCTTGTCTTTGACCTACCGTAGTCTGTGCACAGCTGTCCAGACGGATACTTCTAGTCTAGACATCCTTGAAAATACGTTCCTTACACGCGTTTTCCAATTTTAAGTGTTTGTCTCCACTCATCAAGTGCGTTGTCCGATCTCAATTCCCGGAAGGATGTTTACAAATGTGTCGGGAGTCTGATCTTTCGCTTTCCGGCGCGCGCGAAAGGGCTTTCCGCTGACGTCGCCCGCATTAGACTGAGCTTCTTCGCGCTGGAAATCCGACTAGTTCGTAAATCGGTCCTCGATCGCGTCACCATCTTCCTAGGGGCACAGAGTTTGGCTCCAAGAATTGATGCACAAAACCGAAAATTGAGGCATTTAGAGAAGCAGCGGGATGTGGTTCATGACGCGTATTAAGTAGTTCGATCCAGCCCCCATCTAAGATCTCCAGGAATTTAAGACCAAGACCCAAGAACGTGTCTTTCAGAACGGCTTCTCCGCCTCGAACCTCTACTACTTGGGCAGCTGCCTGCACAAGACGGGCAACACCGACGCCTCCATCGACTGCCTGAAGAAGGCGCTGACGCTCCCAGCGCGGAACACAGTCGACCGGAAAGGAAAGGCGGCGGCGCGGAAGCTCCTCTGTGGGATCGGAGTGCACGAGGACGAGATCGCGGCCATAGAACGCGCCGACTCCACCGACGGGACGCAACGCGTGGCGAGACCCTCCTCGTGACTTCCTGATTGTCAAGATTTCTATTGTACATATATATTTATGCGTCTTATGTATGCAAGGAAAAGAAGGGATGTGAGGAGATGACAACCTGTAGTAGCTCATCAGCGAGTCTTCCTTGACTTGGAACTGACTGATCTCAACGCCCACTCTGCGTCTTCTCATCGTGGTCCCTGGCCATCATCCAGAACTTCCGCTTATCATAGATGCGTTCCTGACAGGCGAAGCGACAGCAGCAGAAGAGAAAAGCCTCCTTAGACTTGGCGTCGGTCGACCCGGCACAGCCCATGTCCGGGTCCGTGTCGTAGCAGGTGAGAAGAAAGCCGAAGTGTGGCTTCTTTGCAACCACACTGGGAATGTCCGAGATACAGCCGACCTGAAAGCGAGTAGAATGCGCTGACTTTAGGGAGATGGAAAAAAGAACGGGGGTGTATTATGGAAAGGTTTTCGGCCTTGTTTTTGCCTTGACCATATTTGTCCCTGTCTTTTATGTCCTGGGTGTCCATTAAGGTTCCACGGGACACCTCCCACGACAACGCTCAGTACCTCAGGAGGGGTTCCGTCCTTCTTGACGCTTTCCACGCGGAAACAGCCCAGGTCGTTGTCGCAGGCGCGGTCCTGACATGTCCAACCGAAGTCCATTTCGCTCTTCTTGAAGTTCGTCATAAAGACGCTCGATGCGAGGTCCATCGCTGCTTCTGAAACGAAGAGTTCCATTGGACACATCCAGGTGAGCTGAATGATCCAGGAATAGGGTTGTACCATATAAGCCTGTTGAAAAAAGGGGTCACATAATGGAGACAAGGAAGACAAATCTTGAGGAGCTCTCCCTATGAACACACACCGTTGAGATTGCACGGGGGAATGCCTGCCGTGCAGAGGAAGAAGACGGAGTTGGAGCGTTTGTCGAAGGCGAGGAGCACCCCATCCGGTCGGCGCTGGCTCACAAAGTGCTCCAAGTACATCTCATAAAGAAACTCCTGCTCGCCGAGCTCCGAATCAGCGAGGACACTACCCGCTTGCACGGTGAGCCGGAGCCCACTGTAGCCGAGTTTGAAGTAGCACAGCCGCGAGCGGGTCTCCTCTCTGCCGTACTCTCCGTAGAAGCGCTGTAGATAGCCGTGGAAGGAGGCGCACGAGTATTTGGACTTGAAGTCGCGGTAGAGAGCCGCCATGTCGATCCTCATCTCGAATGGGCTGGATCTCAGGTCGGTCACGGGATAGGTGCAGGTTAGGAGCTCACGGATCGGGCTGTCGACGGGCTCGTACACCTGAAGAAGGAGTACGTTTCTTTTAAAGGGAATGCATCAAGACTTCTTTGAAAGACTCAGTAAAAGACCGCACTACAACGCTCATGTATGCTCTGCTCGAAAGCGAAACCCTCAAAGAAATGTAAGCCGTTTCTTTACAGCTTTGGCCCCAAATGGAGAAAGACTCACTTGGTGATGAGGACAACCGGCCGGGACGAAGTACCTAACTGTATGGAGGAAGCAACGACCTTTCACGAAAGTCCCGTCAGTCGTCTTGAAAGACTGGTCGACGAAAGGCCTGAAACAGTGTGATAGGAATTCTCTGATCAGGCTTGACAGAGTCTTGTGGACCCTGTGGGAAGACCTCCAAGATGTTCCAGTGCTATTTACAGCTCCTAACTTTGTTCACCATGTTCCTGTACTCACGAAACTCTGACCAACATACCCGGGAGCGATGGGCGCCATGTTGGTTCCCTTTATGAGCGGCACAGTTCGGTTCAGCCCTATGTCGAAGTGGATCCGGCACTGGAGTCCGATTTCGTCCGTGGCCAAGAAGAGGGCGACGAGTTCGGGGTAGGTGACCGGGCACGCCTTCTGCCTGAAGTACGTCTCCTTCTACAGGTTCTCTCGGAGGCCAAACCGACGAGAGGAAACGAGTGCCCTGGACGGCGGAGTGGAGGTCCAGCAGAGGGAAGAGCAGCTTCGGGTGGTTGCAGTAGTGTCCGCGGCAGCAGAAGAGGATACGGAGCGGCCGGTCGGGGGCCGCGTCCAACGGACAAGAAGGCTCGATGAACACAGGATAGGAGTCCGTGATGTGGAAGCAGAAACTGTTGAAGGATCCGGCGCGGAACTCGGTGCTAAAGAAGTTCATTGTAAGGAACAACCAACGTCCAGTAGAAGCGTACCTGAACCTCCCCGATCGGTTCACATCGGGGGTGAAAGTGAAGATCGCTCCGCAAGTATCTCCTCCGATGTTCTGGACCTCTTCGCGGGACCCCTCCAAGGAGTAGCTCCCATTGTGGCCGTCTGAGACCCTCATCACAGTGCAGTGGAAGACCTGGGTCCGGAAGAGGTTATTCGCCAACGGCACCGACTCCTTTGACCCTTGGACCTTCGACGGATACTGCTTCAGAGCGGTCTCGATGCGTTTGGGACTCCGCGCTACCGTAGCACAGTCGCCCATGCCTCCGTAGCAGCAGCAGAAGACTTCGAAAGCTTCGACGCTCATCCTTAGCCAGCAGTGGGAACTCTTGCCCGAGAAGTCCATCTTCAGGGAGAAGCACTCATTCTGGTCTTGGAGCTTCTCGCGAAGGAGTTCCTGGAATTGAATCGTGAATCAAAGGGGAACATTGATGCTTCGGGCATGCCGCGTCAAGATTCATACAACCCTCTCTACCTTGCTCGCCCTTCGTTCCGGCATGTTCTACGAGCTATATTTATCTCGATCATTTCCTCAAATTTCTCATCCAGCATACTCTCTATCATCCTCTTATCATCGTCACGAAGCCTGTCGATGTATTTTCTCCGTGGCCACACATTCACGGGATTCGCAAAGCATCGGGAAATAGACTCGCAAATCTTATTATGATGTGTGCTAATCTCTCCGATTGCGTCTCGAATGGAAAACGAATGCCAAAACTACTAAGCTGACATCCATAGGACCGTCCTAAGACTTACAAAGAGGACAAAGAGGCTGCAGTTTCACTGAGGGTAACAGGGCAAATCAGCACTGATCAGAGAAACCCATTACAGGGTCAGGATTTCGCTATGAAAAGGAGTCCACGCCAGCGGGATACGGTACCACTCACGTTTTCCTCATTCGTCCAGTTCTTCGAGAACTGCTGCACCTGGAGAGGGCCCGCCGCCATGGACTGCGAGTTGGCGTGGAAGATACAGGTCCCGGAGTTAGGCAAGCTTTTCTGAAAAGGGAGAAGTTCCTAGAGAAAAGAACGAGGAGCCGACGTGCCTTGATAAATCCGTCAGTGTCCACGCATCCTCTCTCGAAGTTGGGGAAGTACCTGTTGTTCGGAGCCAGCTGTGAGAAGTCCAAAGTGGCACTTAGGATTGCATCGCTGAGGGCTTCTTCGGTCTAGAGAGAGTGGGCATAGAAAGAAGAATTCTGACAAATTGTGGTCACGATAGGGTCCGTATATTTTCTGTCCAATATATATTGTCGTTTGGTTCTACTTTAAGGCACAAAACATCGCAAATGATATCGCTTCTGTTTCAGAACTTTTACTCGATTTCTCAAGCTTTAGAGAATCCTACCGATTTGGCGCACTCCGATAGCTGACAACAAAAGAAGAGCACATCGATGGGGACTGACTCTCGGTCGCTAAAGATAAAGCAGTAAAGCGCAAGGTAAGACGCTGGAAGTATACTAGAAGAAGTAGGAGAATCCGTAGGTGGCGTTTGTCTCTTCACATGTAGGATAGACCATCTCGAGAAGTTTGGGCCAGAAGAAAGAGGAATAATTAGCCGGAGGGATGATGGCCAAGTCCATGTCGCTGGCGTCCATTAAGTAGAGGCAGAAGGGCACATCATCGAGCTGAAAGTGGTCATGTTGAGTTGGTTCTGCTCCACTCTCTTATACACTGAAGTCTCCTGTGCATTATTGGATAAGTCGGAAAGTGGGAAAGAACTCTCTACAGGGCTCAAAGAGGAATCCGTAAGCGATGATCGGTTTTCTGGCCATTCGCATCAGTAGCCGGGACAAAACTCTTTATAACTCACCGCTGCATCGTAAAGTGGACATATTGATTGCTCTTGGACTTCTGGCACAGTAATTGGGTCTTCTGCGGACCCTTCCTGGGCATCACAGAAAGTAGAGCACAGAAGGACAACGAGAAACAAGGGAATCAGATTCATGGAACGTAATGGGAGAATGAAATGGATCACCACTCTCTATCGGCGCTCTCGGGATAACTCATCGCGAGCGACTCATAGGAAGGATGACACACTCCTGGCTGGGAGTTATCATCCCACATTCATTGTCATCCACTCCAGTCGCTTGGCTTCTTGCATTGACAATGTCACTTCTTCATGAACCCTCACCTTTCAAAGAATGCTTCCAAGCATTTTAGGAGAAGTTTTCTGAGCCTGTACGCAGTGGGTGAGTTTATGAGTCAATTTAAAGCGATTCAAACACAGCATAGCCCACTTATCATAACTGTTTCTAAAAGAAAGCCGTTTAAAAATACGAGTCTTCGTTTAGTGATACTTGAATGCCATATGCAATAGAGGGCGATGTATCAGGTGGATATGGTTAATCTCATATTTTGGGACAACATGCCTTGACTGCAGGAGAAACTTCCAAAATGGTCCACAACGTTCAGATCCGTTACGAGGTCATTCCAAAGAATGAAGCCGTTTTATCTATACTGCCACGTCATAGTGGCTGCCTCTGCACGTGCTCTTATCACCGACGTCTTTTCGCCTGCCTCTCCCTTCTTCCTTTACGTTTTTCCGTTTCAGCTATGGATTCCGTCCCCTACAGATTCATAGAAGAAGTCATTCTTCGCACATCTCCCACCGAAAGGTCCTCATTCGTCGCTCTCCGAAGCCACTGGGGCAGATACGCGAAACTTCTTGTTGAAGAGACTAATGACTTCAAGCTGCTCGTGAATCTGGACTCATTACCCGACCTCTATTGCTACGTGTACCAAGGAGGGACAAGTATCTGTGCTGAAGATATCCTCCAGAAAAGACGCACCAATCTCCGGAACCTGGTTGTCTTGAGTGCGCCCGGCGTCCATCCGGGAGCCGAGAAAATCGCCGATAAGGAATCAAAGATGATCCAGTGTCTCCTAGCCCGAAGCAATGGACTCACCAATGTTCTCGTTTCAAAGCTCCCGAAGAAGACTCCTGGAGTGGCCGCGATCCTTGAAACAATCCCACGTATCTCGGAAATAGTGGTCAACCCGGAGGTCGAAGACGAGTCCGCCATCCTCTCCCTGGTCGAGAAGCACCTCCAGCGTAAAAGCCTCAGAAAACTGGAGTTCGGAGTAGGCGTCATCCCCAGAAGATTCTTCCCTCTGCTTCGTTTGTTTCTGGAGCAGTCCGACTGCTCCTACTTCCATGGGTTCATCGCTGCCGAGGACGAAAACTTCGCCAAGGAGCTGGTCGGTCTCATTGCGTCCGGTTTCAAGAAGCGAATGCAGATATTGTCGAAAGTAACTGTATGTGCAAGCCCGATCCTTCTCGACGAGCTGAAGAAGGAGCTGGGAGCTGTGTTAGATCAGTGGCAAGGGAGACTCACGACGATGGAATCGCACAGGCAACTGTGCTTGGAGATCGAAGTCAATTTCCACCTTCTTCCGACAGCTCAGAGAACGGGAGGAAACCGGTAGATGCTGACGATGTCGGTCCAATGTGTTGTTGCTCAACTCCTACTTGCTACAAAATATAAATTTTACTCAATATTAGAGCTGATGGGCACATTGGACGGAGACAGAACTGGTGTTGCCACTTAATGAACCTCCTACTCATGCAATCACCATACAAAGAAAGACACACCTGGGTCAAAGACGCAGAGCACGGCATGTGAGTAGATACCGTAACCTCCCAGTGAAAGTAGATACCGTAAGCTTACAGCAAGGCGTCAGGGTGTGACTGATGTCAATGAAGGCGATGGACACACTCGAAGGTGTCACTGTTGCCTATCCCTTTCATTCTACTCTATTCTCTGTCAGATGGTCAGAGCTCTTCAACTCTTCAAAGGGTTCAGGCTTATTTAAAATCCAGAATGCAAGTAGAATGCAAGAGATAGAGCTTCGTACCATTCCTTGATGCAACAGTAGCGTTCCGGTACAGGTCATAAATCGGTGTCATAAATCAGTTATACTATCCTGCCTACGCCGATAATGCTTGCGGGTTGGAACTGTGAATTGTGAATTGCGAAAATGGCTTCAATACCAATTTTGGCCCATCACTGTCAGTTTTTATTTATCTCACAGTCTCACCTGTGTATAGTTATTCCATCCTGACGATTTTTAAGCATTCTCTCCTGTTTGCGATCACTGAACGTCACATTTCCTTCGCTGTTTCCCGTAATTCCTTCTCTCTTCTGCCTTCTCGAGGTTTCATTAAATTCTGATTCAGGTGTCCAACCATGAATCGCGTGAAGGTAGGACTGCTCGAGTGGATGCCACTGCTGGGACGAAATTTGCCGGGAAGACGAGGGAACGCGTGCCGAGCATCTTCCGGCAAGATTGCTCGTGCGCAGTATATTCAGCGATATCAAACCACCGTCGTGCGACCGGACGGATCAACAGTCGCAGCTCGCTTCGCGGAGCCTCGGCATCTGGTTCAACTTCCCGTCGATCTACAATCCTTGAGCGAGGACGAGCGTCGTCAAAGATTAGCTGCTCGAAAACCGAAAACCCGGAAGGTCGAAGAAGAGGTCATCGAGGACAATTTTGACCTGGACGAATACTCAAACCTGTGGGAGAAGAAGGTGATCTCTTAGCTTTCTGTTAACTTGTTTTGAAATGAGTAAATCTCTGTTACCATCTGATTCTTGACATATGTTGTGTGGTATTTATGCCTCTGTTACCTCTGACGAGTTCATGAGATCAGTGCTTCATATTGCAACGTTTATAGGATGAGTGAGGATCCGCAATACTCGATTCTTCTTCCCACGTACAACGAGAAGGAGAACTTGCCCATCTGTATTTGGCTCCTCGAGAAGTACCTGGCACCAGGGATTCAGGAGACCAGACACTCCATGCAAAGCAGACAGATGCGAGGATAAAAGGAACTTTGCACTCCGGTCCAGGTCACTTTGGCTACTTGAGCTTTTCGATCGGGGCGGATCCTCAAAACGAGAGATCGTAGGCGTTCCACTCACCATCATAACCTCTGAATGTCTGAGTTTCAGGATCGTCTAATAGAGATCGCTACACGTCCGTCGAAGCAAAGATGGAAGCATCGACTTCGGGACTCGAATCCGTCGTCCGCTTCGTCGAAAGGATGAATCTGAAAAGCGTATTGCCCGCCGTGATAAACTCCGAAGAGATCCGAAGACTCGAAGTGAACTACCGGTTCGAAGGCGAAAAGTAAGTCCTCTCAACAGAGATCTTTTGTATTTTTCGTTCTTTTAGGGTGCTTTGTTCTTCGGTCATCGAATGGTCAGAGGAAATAAGTGAGGAGCTATGTTGTAGACCTGAAGGAGGTAAGGCGTCCGTGGACCTGACAGAAGAGTCAAAAGAGGAAGGTGAACGCAACACAGGTTCGTCAAGACAAAGATGCCTAAAAGATAGAGCTATTTTTCAGTTTTATATCCTCCCTGGCAGACGTTAAAAGAAGCTCGATGCTGCCGCCGCCTGCCATACGCTTCCCAAGCCGCTGGAAAGGTCTACGCCACTCGACGATGCGATGGTCCTTGTCGGAAGATGAAGCCGGTTCGTGACATGATTGTCCTCGGCCGCTGCGAGCACGTCATCTGCACCGATTGCGATAGGTACAGCGCGAAAATGTGCGACACAGGTGAGCTTGACAATTCCACTCACTCTCCTTACATCCCGAAGCAGCAGGTGGATCCGGTTGCCCCAATCAAAAGTGTCTGCAACTTGACCTCGCACTGCTCTGCCCGAACCCGGAGAAGCGTCGCCGAAAGCTTCGAAACGTGATGAAGATAGAATCAGTGGATTGTTCGCTTGTGGGAATTCCTCAAACGGAGACCGATGCTTCAGACGCAACAGTGTTCCTGGAGTACGACACTGACACAGAGCTGGAAGATGACCTCTTTGCGTCGATCAGTGTGAGTATCCTCGACAGCGGGGAAGCGCCACCTGTGAGTGTTCTCCAGGGGAAGATGTTCCCGAAGGACGCGAGTCTCCTCACCTCCGTCCGAGCAGTTCTCTTTGGAAGTGAGCAGAGACGCCTCAAAATGTAAGTATCTCCTTCGCTCTTTAAAATTACGATGATAACTTGCAGAGAAAACATAAAGGACCGTTGTTTCATTGCGAACAAGCTGCATTCTCGAGAAGAGTGGATTAAAGTGAAGGCGGATGACTGGAAGAGAGAACTCTCTCATTTCGTCTCTCCCAGCGGGGATCTGCATCTCATGATCGACTTCACCTTCTAACGTGTTCTGTGCTTCTTATAAATGCGAAGCAAATAGTTTATTTACAGTAATACTTATTCATCCAATACTTGCAGACGTTGCACTTCACGTAGCAGCAGTGAACGTACCGACACTGGCACTGCTCTTCCACGTGCACCTGTTGTGTGTTATAGCCCCTTCCGCAGCAGAGGGACGCACAACTGTCCGACCCAGTCGAGGAGATGTTGCATTCCCGCATCTGAGTGCCCAGAGAGCCTTCTGCCAGATTCGGCACGCAATAATTGGGAGATTTCCTCAAGTAGACCATGCTCTGTGTGGGCACCTCGGAGGAGTCGATAGTGCCGTCGCTTTTGAAGACAGGGAAGGGTCTGAGGTGTTGTTCAACTGAGGTGTCGTAGATGTCGCGGAGTCTGAATCCGAGTTACATGACGGGCTGAAGGAAGTCACTTACTTATTCGCGATCTTTACGATGTCAGGGAGTGTGTTCCAGCAGGTCCTCACAGTGCAGCTGCTGGAGACGCCGTGGCACTTGCATTTCCGGTGCAGACTCTGTTCGGTGACCTGACGGCCAACATTGTTGTTGTGCTGGTTCATCTGCATGCGCGGCTTCAGTGACTTCATGTTCTGGTTGACTCCGAAGTCGATGTTCATGAACGACATTTCGTCGAACAGCGCGGATTCCTGAAGGAGTTACTATAGTTCTACAGCAGCAGCTGACGCTATTAAGCCCCCTACTGCTGCTGCGGGCACTTCGCCAGTAAACGTACCCGATTGATCCTGCGCTGCCTTGACGACTTATCCGTATCGTTGAGTCGTATCCGCGACCTCCACGGGGCGTCGGCCCACTCATGGCTCACGCGCATCCCATAGAGCACGTTGTCGCTGCAGCCCTTCCACTAAAACCATATTTTATGGGCAAACGGTCATTGCGGCCTATTAACCTTAAAAGTGGGATCGATGTTACCAGATGGCGAATTGATCCCGCAAGGGCAATAAGGAAGCTGGCCGGAGACGCAAGCCTTCGCCACCTGGTGAGTAATCGCCGCGGACGAGAGTGCGTACACAAACGCTTGTTCCTTCGTGCCTAAAACCAAAAAGCGATCAGCTCTCTTGTTCACCATGAATTGGACTCTAGCGTGTGTCCAGTATGTCGGGGAAAGAACATTTTCATCATATTCGCTGGGCGGCATCGAACCCACAAGGGTCGGCGCGTGCGCCAAACACACTACCATTGCGCCATACGAACTCATCAGGTTACTTCTCTCTCATCGCATATGTACCTTTGGTGAGATCATTCCGCAGATAGGGCACGGCAAGCAGCGACGAGCAGTTCCACCGACGGTGCGCGAACATCTTCGCACATCCGTAGACTGTTTCTTTAGCCGCGTTGATGATGATGGGCATGAGCTCAGTGATGCGGCGGCACATGCGGGCCTGGAACACTGGCGGTGACGTCACCGTCGAACGAGAAAGTGAAAGTTGAGTGATTGTAGGGTGAAAAGAAGGTCGCAATTGGAATCAGATCTTTATAAATAGCGCAAAGACTTTAAGAATCGCTGCTTGGATATGCTCTTTCGACAATTACAGGATGTGGTCATAGCATCGTGCGTCCTACACACGATAATTACGGGCCGACGTCGACGCCGTATAAACGAGCTCCTTAACATTCATGTGTAATATAACTATGTTGCGAGTACCGTATTAGATTTAAAAAAACGATTTTATTTCATTTTGGGGCTTGGATATTCCAAACACGTTCCTGACACTTAGAACTAATTTGGTACATGAAATATATGCAGAAAATTGAAACACACTGTCCTTGGTTAACTACAGTAAGCTATTTTAAAGTTTTAGGATCGGGAAGTCAAGCTTCGGAGACTTTCTAACTATCTCGCATAAGTATCCAACGATATGTACCTTTGCCTTCTTTCCTGCCAATTTCCGATTGATTCAAAGTGCATCTCTCTCACTTTACAACTAGCAATAAACCTGCTAAGAGGTTAGAGGGCTTTGATGGTCAATTCCAGTGGAAGGTAGGCACAACAGTTTGCAATAAAAGTCTACAGGCTTTTAAATTTCCTAACTTCTGCAAACTAAACCGATAAACCTCAAAGTTACCACTGTGGTTCCATAGCCGTTGAATTTCTCAATTTTACGTGCCCCAACGACCCAAGGCTGTGATGCACCCATAAGCGATCTTAACTTCAATAATTTTACACCCTATTAACCCCCGGGAGCACCCACCTGATATCCATTGAGACCATAACTCTTGCGGTCATCGTGATTCTTAGGACAGTGTCTTGGATCGGTCCACGTCTGCTGTAGGCGATGGAGGGCTCTAAACATACCGTAACCTCTAGAGCCAAACGAGCGCCACTCACAGCCATTTGATAGCGATCGCCGAGGAGACGAGCACAGTAAGGACGCAGAGGAAGAGGAGCGCGCGACGAGTCATCTTCTTATTAGTGTCACCTCATGACCACACCGAACTGGAGAGTCGGCGACAACTGCGGTGATCCCGTGGCATCGACAAAGTGGAGGCAGGCAGAAAGGCCATCAAACATGGTTTATGATCCGTTTTACGGCAAATAAAATGACTTGAACGCGGCGAAGGCCCGCGGCCGGCCGCGGCATATGGCGCAACCTGTGCGCGCTTTAATTGTATGGCGGCAGGGATTGCGGGCTTCTGCGGGGATGATGTTGACGTCGAGGACGTCGTCGCTGGCAGGGGGCAATGAGCCGTGAGCCGCCCGGCGGCGTTCCTCGGGAGGCAAGAAGTCGCGTTTTTGGGCAAATGGGAGCACCGGGGCGCCAATGATTTGGTCGGATCCGATTGATTGCAATTTGTGACGAAAGAACACTTAAAGCGTTTTTGATTCGCTCTTACACAAACTCAGACGCCGAATGGGCGTTTTTACTCGCTGCCCGATTGGCCGTTGCGGGGTTATGGCTGCTCCGACTTTTCGACGTTGTTTGAATTTGGACTTTTTGAAGATGGAGACAAATAGAGGTCGTGGGTGATGCACCTAACAAGTCTTGTCCGAGGGGATTCGTAACGGGCAGTTTTGAAGTCAGAAGTACCGTATCCCGTGTATGCAACTTTATAGACTCCACTGACTTCTTTTCTTTGAGGCCTTCTTTAGATCGTATTCCTCATCCTCATGGTTTTTAATCGTTCACCAAGTCAAACGCTTCCTCTGATTGCCGACAGATGTGTTGCGAATCACCGTGTAATGAGGTCACGAAAATACAAAAAGCGATTCGCAAATTGTGTGTGCTTGCCCTTTCTTCGCTGGAAGAAGCTTTTATTGGGTGCCCTCAAGCATTTAAGTACGGGGATTATTATGTGATCGTCGTTCCCGGTTGCTCGTTGAAGAAATGCAGATTTTCCGCTACATAAACTGCTTCATAGAGACAAGAAACACCGAGGAAATCTTCTCATCGTTGTAAAAAAGCCGAAAATAACCGGGGTTATCGAACAGGCCAGCGTTTCCTGCTCCTTGAACAAATACAAACACAAATGACCGTAAATTCCTGAATACACCCCTGCAAAACGTTTTGTGCCTCCGCGTCCTTGCCTAATATCTGTAACCGCAGTAAACGCGATGAAGGTGGAATCAAAGAATCTCACAGAAGCGTTGCAAATGAACGAGACAGACAAGACAGGCGAGACAAGAGAAGGGACTCCCATCTTGCAAGAGCAACGCTGGCGTCTACGTGCAAACGTCTGCCTAATAGCAACCGATCTGTTTGCAATGTAGACTGTTGCAATTTCAGACCGTTCAAAGGGTATAAATAGGCGCTCGCACGGAGTATTAACCAGTTGTTCGCAAGGACTCCTCACCAAACCAACCGAAGAAGCAATGGCCGCCCTCGCTGCTGATCCTCCTGCCGCTCAGGTTCCCGCCTCCGGAGGCAAGTCCGTCCATCAGCTGGTCAACTCTGGAGCCACGCGCCTTGCCTTCAAGGTGAAGTCGTCGAACAACAACGAGTACCGCCTGAAGCCCGTCTTCGGATTCGTCGAGCCTGGAGCCTCTACCGCTCTGGAGATCACCCGCCTTCCTGGAGCGCCCAAGGAGGACAAGAAGGTCGTCCAGTTCGCCGAAGCTCCCGCTGACTGCACCGACGCCCAGTCCATCTTCAAGGCCGGACCTGCCCAAGGAGAAATCACCATCCCGGTCTCCGCCGTCGCCGACGCTCCAGCTGCTGCTCCTCCCGCTGATGCCCCTGCGCAGTAGAGTGATGTGTATGCCAATCCACGTAGAGTAATAAATCGTCTTTTCCCATACGTTTTGTACTTCATTGAAGCGACATTAATCGTGCAGAATCCTCCTGCAGGTGTTTCCGTTCATTGACGTGCTTCTACATGCAGACAATACAGATGGGACGGGGTTTAGATGTTGTTCCACCACGAAGCTTCCTTTGCTCGCGATATGTCCTCGCGTACTGAAGTGTTCGACTCAAATGGACTGGACTGACGAGCCTTGTCTTGGAGAGCTACGAGAAGCGACGGTCATTCCAAGACAGCGGCTAGGAGGCGAACAGTCGGTTCAAGCGAAATGGTCGAGCCTAGGATCACCATGAAAGTGAGTCTCCCCCTCTCTACTTCACCACAACCCATTCCAGATCGTCGACATGGAGAACCGGAAAGCGCTCTACGCGCAGCAGGTCGTGCGCCAGTACGTCCTCGCCGGACACTACAGCGAGAAAGCCATCGCGTCGCATCTGAAGCGCAAGTTCGACGAGGCCTTCGGGCCCACGTGGCACTGCATCGCCGGCAGCAACTTCGGCTCCTTCCTCACCAACCGCCAGAACCACTTCCTCTACTTCTACGTCGACAACATGGGTGTCGTGCTGTTCAAGACGGCGTAGGCTCGCCGAGAAGTTGTGTTCTGAGTGCAACATAATAATGTATTTTCCACGTAAAAATATGCTTTCCCCTTAGATTTTGTTACGGAGTCTTGTAGGGCGCCACAATGTAAGGAGACATAGAAGATCTCCTACAGAAGAAGGTCTCGGAAAGGTGAGGAGATACTCTGCTTTCCACTTCCGTGCAACTCAAGGAGAACCGATAAGCGGATCACAGTTTATTTCCAACAGAACACAGAAACAATTACCAATACAGGTCCATTAAACACGAGCAATAAACTTCTTGGCATCCGGGTACTTGAACTGGACGAAGTCCGGCAAGCCAATGTCGCACACCGGGAAGGCCACGAGAGGACCGTTAAGTCCTTTCGCCGCTCGCAAAACAACCATTTTCTTCAGGTCGGCGTGTGGTCGCTGCTCCTTCTGACCTACACGAGCAGCCAGGGATTCCATCGACGGCAGCTGAGAGTCCCAGTAGCTTTTCGACTTAGGCGCTCGTGGCTTCTTCACTTCTCCGGAGCCAGCTTCCGGTGGGCAGAACATATAGTCGGCCTCCTCCTTGTAACGGCGGCTTCTCGTCATCGGCATCTTTGCTTCTTGGGAGTTGCTAGCCGATGGGTGAAGATGCATCCGCCCTCTGAAAGCACTATAGTCGCAATAATCGAAACATTGTTCCGAAGGTCGCCCGTGACGGGAGCGACGAACGAGGGTTTGGCTTGCAGCAATCGCAGCCATCTTAGGCTCATTCAAAGCGGCTTATCTGTTTCTACAATTTGAAGCAGGGAATTTCGATACTATGGCCCACAACACGAAAAATTAACGAAAACCCCTTGAAAAGCGGGGAAGAGTGCTTAAATTAAACTCACTGTTTCTCGGTCCCACCACGGGCGACTTTTGGAACAATGCTTCAGTGGCGACTACTTTACGCGATTGTTTGCCTTCGGCTTCTTCTGGTTCTTCCTTCTTCGCCGTTTGTCCATTTTCTTGGATTATGCTTCTTTCTTTGCCTTTTCTTATTTTCCTTTCTTTACTTCTGTTTGCCCACTCAAAAGTAGCTGGTAAAAAATGTTTTGGTTGCTGTTCCATGCTTACGCTGTCTCTGGAACCGAAGCCGTACCGCTTGAGATACCGCTGCTTGTTTGCCTGTTCTCCACCTTCTCCTGTCGCCACCTTCCTTCTCGCGTTGTTCGTGTTCCTTCGCTTCTCCGCTCTCCCGATCTAACATCGATTGAAAGGAATTTTACTTTCAGAGCCCACCATGTCCCAGAAGGAGCCGTCGGTACGTTGACTGTTCATGTCTCTCGTAATGAGCGTTCTTTAGCCTGCGCCTGTGGAAGCTGTCGACGTCGCCAGGAGTAGCGAGCTTCCGCCGTTGGCGCGCCAATCAAAGCCACGAAGACAGTGGATGACGCCAGCCCCAACACCAGAAGCACCGGGCACGAAACCTCCAGCATCCTCTGCTTCCCGAAATGCGACGGTGAGTCCTCTCCCTGTGCCTTCTACAGTTCTCTTTTAGGATCCCCAAGGCGAACGCCGGAGTCGCCGCGAAGCAAAGAAGACCGTCAAAGTAAGACGTTCCTTGGTGA
>JADLIF010001987.1:0-14745 GCA_016648015.1 Steinernema khuongi | reverse complement strand
GGCTCCGTAGCAACATGACGACATCCCGCGGGATTTATTAATCGGCCCATTGAAGCGCTCATTTCCGATGCTCCCACAGCGACGAGGCCTCTTTCTTTGCAGGACGGCAATTATGCGGAACATCAGATAGCGTTTATGGTAATTGTCCCCAGTTCATCCGCACAAAATGGAGATAAGTCACGTAAGGGCACAAGTATCTGTGTTTTAAATAGTTCTTTCTCTGACCCTAATGAGCAAGAATCAAGATACTTGCACACAAACTTGTCCAAATTCTGGTGTGGTATGTTAGGCTTTGGGACCTTGACACCTGAACAGTATACTGAGTAGTAAGTAGAAAGTAGAACCTATTCCTGAGCAGTATACTTACATATTAGCCTAGGTATGCCTTCCCAGCTCGTGTATATGTAGGCCATCCATCTGCGCTATTCAGATACCCATCCTTGACTCTTTATCAGATGCAGCTTAAATCCGTATCTTAATCCATATTTTAACCCCATTTTTGTGTTTCGTTCCGAAACTCCTTCGTTCTTCCGAGGACGTTTTTGGGCACTGAAGCAGCCTAAGTGCTTGTTTTTATCGCCGCTTAGGAAGTTCACCTCGTGCGAAAAACACCGAGTGTAGCTGAATCAGCTGATTATTAGTTTCGTTTTTGCATTTGGAGGGCGAACGTCGAGTGTTTCACAAAAACAACGCGCGTAGGAGCACCCGTGTTCGCTGGCCTCGAAGTGCGACCGCGCCCAGCAATACTTGTTCTTCCTCGAAATGATGGGAAACTTAAAAAAGTCACGGAGAATCTTGTATAAATGACTTCTAAGTTCCTGCTACGCCCTGCACTAGTCATGGTCACTTTTCCATTTCCCAATTGGTCCAAACCACACCAATAAGAAACTGAAGCTCAAAAAGCACTTTATGATCTCCCGTGACAACTATTGGAAGTGCAGAACCCTTCGACCATTCCCCTAGGGCAAGATTTGTGCGTTCTTTCCAAGACCATAAATTGCAAATCGCTGTGGGAGACTCTCTGGCCTTCCGTTCCCAAAAAGGCGCTCAATCGATGTGGGTGCATTGTTGCGCACTTTCTTTGGTCAAGACGGAAGAATGGTTCCGTGGGAATCGTCTGCCACTTACCTCACGGATACGGTATCGTCGCCTTCCCTCGAGTACGCCGGAGAATTGTTCTCGATCTCCTTGTCGGACTTCGAGTAGAAATCCTGAAAAACGCGGCTAGAGAGACGGTAATTACGGGGATAAGGAGAGCTTAGAACCCCGATCGTGAATTTTTCATCTCCACAAGTTCCCTACTTGAGGGAGATCTCTGCCATCTCGAAGACGATTATCTTCCTATCCTACGTGTGCTTTACAGTTAAAGCTTTTGAGAACAAAAGGTTGGCTCCACTTGGCGTGGATACTTGGGAAAATTCTCCTTGAACCCCTCAAATCCTCCAAGAGGTTGACTCCTGATGAATGCCCCCTTGATCATTGGCGAAAGAGATTCCCGCTTCCCCGACCCACTTTGCACCCGACGTCTTTTTTGTCCCAAGAAGAAGCGCCCGCGGCGCCTGCCATGAGCGGCGCACTTTAGCCCCCAAATTAGATTATGAATAGATCTCGCGAGAGGTCCATTATGCAACAGCCGCCCGAGGACACATTTGCATATGCGCCTCTGCCGCTTACGGTTCGAACGCCGGCGACGTTCCCCGACGTCATCCACGCGCGACGACCAGAGAGCAAGCGGGAGGGACAGGATGGACAAACAAGCCACGCTTGTTGTGTCCGAGATATCCAAAACCAGCTGGATGCTTATGGGCTTCAGAGAAAAGATGGTCCACTAAGGCAACCCTGGAATCCAGGAAACGCCTTCCCTGCATCGAAACGGCCATTTACAGGCTCAGAAACCACACAAGAGCAGATACAAAAGAACTGAAGAAGCTGGAGCACCTAAGAATAGATTTAGCCGGTCAATAAAAATTCTATGGCCACTAAAAGCAAAACGTTTGAAAATATGCTCAAAGATGTGAATAAAAGTAGATTTGCTGGGACACCAGTTGCCCACTACTTGCCTATTAGGTTAATTCTTAACCGCAACTACCAAGGTGTGAAATAGAAACGCAATAGGTACTGGCAGTTGGAATAAACCAAGTTGGATTTTAAATAAGAGGCACTGAACAGTATGGACACTTTCGTGCTTTTAGCTCTTCGAATCGAATGCGTGGAAAGCTGAAAATTTAATTTTCATGGTATATAAGGGAAGAACGGTAACATCTGATATCCTAAAAAGGTTAACTTCCGGCCCCATCGCGTCTCACGTGCCGTTTCACTCGTTCCTGACCTTTGGGACTCTTCTATTGAACACCCAGGGGTAGTTTCAGCCTCCGATAGCAGCCTAGGACAAGCAAGGATTGTTTCTTTTCTGCTCTTAAGTGGCTTCACTTATAAGCACGGACGTCTAGCACTGTTTCCCTTCAGCTTCCGCTTGTCTCTCGCACGAACGCTCGTGAAGTCAGCTTTCCCGTTAGTGGCCTTAGTCACCCCAGTGGCGTCACTCGGAGAAGAAGATGACTGGACTGGACGCGCGAAGGCGGGAAAAGTGGAGCTGGGAAAACAAGTCTTTGGCCCAAGATCAAACATCATGAATCGCTGACTACCTGACTCTTGCACTTTAGAGCCATGTGAGGTCCGCGTACACTCTTCTTGAGAGCAATCTTCACAAAATAACCTTTTTTTAAAGATTTTTAGGCGAATCTGCCAATCTGGGATTACTAAGCGTGCTGGGTTTATACGGGTTTAATGGGCTGTGCTTCAAAACTAAGGGAGGACCACCTTCCGTCCTGCTATGTAATAGGCAACGCTACAACCGCTTTTCTTTCCACTTTTTCACCTTTTCTAGGACAATTGGTAAAAGTCGTCCACTCGGCAGCTATTTGTCACGTTCCTCCGTGTTTTCGAGATCGACAAAACTCGATTCAGCGTTGTTTATGCGAGAGGAAATCGATTTTCCGGTGGTCTGAGTGGAAAGCACGACTTTACCATATTTCCCAGGAAGTCAGGCGTTCTCTACGTTCAACTTTGAGATTTTCCGAGAATCGAGAAGAGGGGGAAATAACATATAGTTAGCACTTTTGTAATTCGTGATCCGGTTGTGTGTTCAGAACTGCATGTGATGTTGGCGTGAATCCAAGCTCGGACGCGAAAACTCAGCTTACTCCAGAGCTCATTTGGCAAAGCGAGTCGGAAAGTGGAGCATACTGGGTTGGCGGCACCATCAAATGCAACGTGGCACACGGATTATAAATTATCATACCCTACTCTGACTCTGAACCCCCGCCGTCCCAGACCTCATTTGTCTCTCAGCACGATTGTTTTTTAACAAATAAGGTCGATGGTAACGGCAATTTCACGGGAGCCTTTTCGTTGTGCAGGATGGTGCCAATGTGTGAATTGTAACCATGAAACAGCACTCAAGAAGCTCCAGAATCTTATTGGAATCCAGTGATTATCTATACCATAAGATTATAAATAAATCCCCCCTTATTTTCTTTCATTTTATGGCAAGAAACGGTTCGAAATTTGATTTATTGTTTTTTATCTTTTTCATTCAGTTCAAGAGCCGTCCGCCTTCGTTACTCCCATAAAGAGAAGACCTTCCCGAGGGGAAGACACCCCTGTCACTCCCAAGAGGAGGCCAGGCCGTCGACCCAAGAGCGAGTCGGTTTCCTTTCCGGTCGTAAAAGGTGACGACGACTAGATTAAGCCAACGATTGAAGCGACCCCGGAATAGATCTTTGACGGAACGTAACTGGGGCAAATATCACAGCCAAAAAATAATATAATGTAATTTTTTTATTTCGGTTTTATGGTTACCCGGGGACCACAAAAAAGAATAAATCAATGTAGACTTGAAAAACTGAAAACCAAAATAAACAGCTTTATATCCTCCCTGCTGGAGGGAATGAGGCTGATTGTAGGCTCCCACCCCGTAACCCACTAGTGTTTTGATACACGACGCTGTTTTCAGTGACAATGTAGGGAAGCGTGCCGAGAGTCTAGACGTGGCTGAAGGACACTCTCAATGCGTCACTAATAAGGAGCAGTCGAGTGTTGTGTTTTCGAATTGCATTAAGACACTTTCGGGCTCAATTTCCAGTTCCGGCCCGTAGTAATGAGGTTTGGAGGTTGTTTGTAAAGTCGCAAAATGCAGAGAAGAGGGTGCTCCCGTGGAGAGGGTTCTCTGGCGGCGCTCTAATGAGTCTGACTTTTGGTCCTTACACGTTTGTTTGCCTATTCCAGCTTGATGGTGATGAATCAGGGCTATCCTGGCGGGACTACTTGCCCGTTGTAAGCGTTAAATAACTATTCAAATACAGAGACTATTCAAGTTAAAGGTAAAAGTAGATAAGCCTGAGTACATAGGGAGTAGGTGAGAAGGAAAAATTGTCCGGACGTGCGCCATATGTATCGCTCCAGTAGAAGAAGTTCATCCTCTTTGATTGTCATAGACTAAGAAGAAAGATTCAGTACTAACCCTAATGTACTGCTCTTCGAGAAATGTTTTGCCGTTGTCCAGTACAGATCAATCCGGCCACTTTCTTACCCTCTCTCCAGTCCCCTAGGGACCCTGTTCCTCCCTACTTCGAATGCCATTTTTCACAACACCAAAATGTCACACAAATTGGAATTCGATTTGGTTTTAGAAGAGCATCTCGACATGTAATGACAATCTGCCGACGGACGATCTAGGGAAGATAGAGTCAGCAATGCAAGAAGAATGTCAAAATCATCCCACTTTTTTCCTCCATCGAACAAAAGCTCTTTAGATTCTAAGCAATGCACTCAAGACTAGGGTTGGCCCGAACCCGAACCGAACCGACCGTCGGTCGACTTTTTGGGTTCGGTTCGGGTTCGGGCCAACCCTACTCAAGACTTACCACCACATCGGGCCTGTGATCAGGGTGCAGAGGCGAAGCGGAGACCGTCGCCAGGAGCACGAATAAGCAGAAAGGAATATCCGGGAAAGGCCTGTAGGGGCGCCGCGCGTCGGCCTTCGTCTCAGCCTTCATCTGGACATCGGAGACGAAGAGCCGCTTCTGAAAGAGGCGCGAAATCGGAGAAGCGCCAGAGGGGTTCGAGTGTCACTGGGGATCTTCGTTTGCCGCGTCGAACGGTTCTTTGCGTCCTTTTTTAGCCACGCCATTAGGTTAGGCTCGGTGAACACCCCCGGAGTGACGCGAAGAGGTGGGCCGACAGGCGATGACACGCGCGTATATCACCGAGAACCGGGGCCCCATCCATCCTCGGCCTCGGGGACGCGTCTTGGCAACTCTTGGCCCGCGCCCCTAAGACATTATCATAAATTTGGACGACGTTCATCATCGGCCAAACACGTGGCGCGCAGTCGGCCGAGTGCGGAAGATTTGTCGCCTCCGAGGCGCCCGAACGAGTCTCGCGAGAATCCTCCCCCGACGGCGAAGGAGGGGGCGGCGCCTGGCTGCAAGCGCGCCGACAGGCTAATTCGGGCGTTCGTGGCGAGGCTAATTAATGCGGAGTGAAAGGACGATGGACTCCGGTGACAGCAGATTCGCGGAAGGAGGTCATTGGGACCACGGATGGGTTTCGGGTACTCGGATTCCTAGGAGTTGTGGCTCTCTGTCCAGCTACGAAGTAGAGCAAAACAAGAAGCGGTCACTTGGTTGTATCTAAAGGGAACAGGGTTACTTAGGAGGAGAATCCAAGTCGGCTGCGAAACGGAGTCTTGGGACAACTCAAGCTTGGATCTGTGAGCCTTCGAGTTGAGTAAAATAGAGGGGATTAAGAAGCCTTGAAGTCCACAGCAAGAAGTGGTCGAAACCACTGGAAAGACTCAGCTGCCCAGACTATGCTGCCCTTTTCACTCAAACATCGTCTTCTGCGCCCCAAGGACCTCCAGAAGGTATAGACTCGTCCGAGTGCACTGGACTCCCCGACGCTCTTCCTCCTTGGTCAAATTTGGATTCCCTTGGGTGTTGTCATCACTGGGTTTTCATCTTTGACGTTGTTCGTTCAGATGCACTTCATTCGCTAATTCCGCTGTCTTCCACACGACACAATTTTGGGAAGAATGGTCCAGGGGTCAAGCCATGTCGATCAAGAACCAAAAGGGTGATCCATTCACGTGGAATGAAAGTGGGAAATACAGAAAATAATTGCTTTACCTGTCACCCTCATGTACATCTTCGCTGATGGTGCCTCACGTGATCTCGTGGTGTAGTGGTTATCACATCTGTCTAACACACAGAAGGCCGGCGGTTCGAGCCCGCCCGAGATCAAAACTTTTCTCTCAGCCATTTTCCACATTTCACAATTTTTTCCCTATTTTTATATATCAGATTGATAGTTTTAAAGTGAAATATTTTATAACTCGTCCGGCTGACAGGGTGCACTGACTACAGCAGTTAAAAACACCAAGTTATGGTTATCTGGGTCCTTCATTGCATAGATTCTACCTAACGTACCGTTTAGCCTACGTATCGCCACCATTTTATACATCTTATGCCCACGGAGGGGACAGGGACAAGCACAGCAGGTCAAAAGACAAAAATGAGGAGAATGTTGGCGATCAAAGTCCTGGAAGCACAATCTCCAACCCTGCAAAGGCACTATCCATCTTACTAAGTACGTACCCGCCGGGGCCATCGCTCCGGGTACCCCGCAATCCGCCCACGAGCAGGCGCAACCCGCTGGGGATGCATCCCCGTCAGTCAAGGAGTGTCACTCTCGGCACTCAAGTCCGTCGCTTTTGGCGGCCAAATCAAAAATGCATTCATCAGCACTTCAGTTCCTTATCGTCTTCGGGAAAGTGCAGACGGAGGACGAATCCGCGAACTCGTCGCCTAGTGCATCCGGACCGAATTACGCACTCAAAACATGTGGGAACATAACTTTTATGGATCGAGTATGTGCGGATTTGGAGAACCCGACGCGGAACGACGGACTCGAGAGCGAAGACCGCCTGCGGTTCCCACTTCCGTGCGAACCTCGTCAAGAGGGTTCAGGTAGCCTAAAGACTCATAATACAAGGGCAATGGGATCCCATTAGGAAGGTAGTTACGAAGGAATGACTTCCACCGGGGCGACCGTTGGCCTCTCGGGTGCTCTTTTTCGTTGCGGGACTCCATTAGGGTCTTTAGAGTGGAGGCTCTTGAAATTGTTTTGAGTTAGGCACCTCGGCGGTTGCGTGGAAGACGGAACAAGAGGAACATATCAGGTGGTCCAAATGTTTATCAACAAATGGATTAGTAGGATCGTGTGAACAAAGGAATAACAACTAACGCGGAACGTTTCCGGGAGTCCCACGGCGATCTAAGCAGAAGTTTGCTGGTCATGAAAGGCATTGGTATGCGTAGTACGAATGTCATGCTAACTCAAAACAAGTGGGTCGCCGTGAGACGCTGGGAAAAGTTCCTTTGTAAGCACCACAATGTTTAGAAACTCCTACAGCTTCCTAGAACGCTAATACAATGATCGACAATTGGAAACAATGGCTTGGAACCGGCGTGGGCAACAAGGAGCCTGGGGTCCAGAAAACATCGAAAGCTCGAGGGAGGATCAGGATGGCTTTCCAGTGATTCGTATGGATTAGGGCAGCACTTAAAGATAAAATCATGACTCACATTTAACGATGAACTCAAATACGATTTAGAATCGCCATAAAAGTTGAGGACAGGATGCACCACAAATGAATTCTTTGCCGTTTTAGATGACAACATATAGCTCTCCGTGAGACCAGACAAGTAGAAGTCTAGACAAAGTTCAAAACGGTCATGTCTCTTCTAAACACTAAACACAAGTTCTTAGGTGTTCCCCAAGAGGATTGGCATCGAACAAAACAGATTTTCCACCAGAAACCCTAGGTAAATAGTGTCTTAAGATTTCAGTATTTGGATTGTATTTTAGCGCCCTTACTTGAAAGGTCTTGTCCAAGCATTCTAGAGCTTCTCCGGCCAATTTTCGATGATCTTGTGGGCATTTTCTAAACACGATAGTTCCAGAACGCCCAAAAGGCTTTAACAGAGAAGAACATAGACATATTTCATACTGCTTGAGCTGCTTAGAGGGTCCTTTACGATCTGGACTGTTGTCCAGTTAGCCTTGTCCCTTTTGATCCCTTTTGCTCACCCAAATGCAATCTGACGCTCTTTGGCTTTACGTGTATTTCCTGTCCGTTATTTTTAGAGCGCTAATCAACTCCCGGCAAATCTAGATTGATGTGCATTCAGATAAAGCGGAAGACCTTTAGGTCCGTGGCTCATCAGGCATTCAAATATGATTCCGGGTCCGCTTGCACAAAATCGCATTTTAATGCGAAACACGATGCGCTCCGGAGATTGGCCTCGCGGGGGAAAGTCGATCTCCGATGTTTGGGCGAAAACATGGAGGGAATGTTTGGCGTGCCATAAACATCCCAGGAGAGCGCGCGTTCTTTGAGGAGGCGGGGATCACTCGCATGCCTACCTGACATTAAGATCTGCATCGGCGCTTTTGAATGGTGATCGGTGCAGAGGCCCAATTTGGCGAAAGTTGCTGGAACGCCCACGATTGGATGAGGAAGTGATTGAAGGGCATGGAATTCTTTGCAATTTTCTTAAGGACTCAAGACAGAGGCCTATGCCAAAGGTACACCGTACTATGAGAACTGCCCCCGATTCTACTTATTCAGAAAGGTTGATTTGGAGCACCCAGTGATGTGTCCCTATCCCGAGTGCGGGACAGTTTCGGAAATCGAGACGGGATTCGGGTCGGAACACATCTCTGAAAGCACCTACTGAATAATATAACCCGGTAGATCGCATTGCTGCATACAAGCGCCATAAAGTTACAACTCGGAAGAGACACACTACGCCGTTTCTTATGGTCTTCTTTTTGAGGTTTTTCAGGCTAGGGTCAAGTTCTTCCAGGCCTATATTGCTGCATGCCAAGATTATAAGGCTTCAACTCGCCAAGAACACATCATACGGGGGCTTACGCTCTTCCTTCCACCCAGGCCTATACACGTTAATTAAGGCAAAAAAGTGGGCATTGTTGCTTTAGCGCTTCCATCTAATATCGCCGAAAAGAGACGTATAAAGACTCTGCACAGCAGGTCGCCATGGTGAACGGAAATGTCGAATCTGCTGCTATGGCCACATGATGATGTTTTTGGCTTCTACTACACGAGGACATTTCCGCTTTCCTGGGCGACACTAAAGGTACTTCTGTCCTTGCTTTGGACAGAGCTCGTTTCTGTCACACGTTGTGTATATACGCCATATGGACATATGGTCCAACACATGACCCAAGATTATCATCAGCGTCTTACAAACATCGTATTCTTCACTAAAGAGTTCACTGGCTTAGGAAAGCGATTCTTTTGACAGGAAGAACGCAAACGTACGCGAAGAGCTCTTCTTTCAAGCGCATGTTTTGCAGGAAATTGACAGGAAATTGCCCACGCGCTTCTTCGACGCTCGACACAAAAAGTTCACAATTCCTCACTTGGGAAATGTGACTTATGCTTGTAAAGTTCTTAGGGGCTTTTTCGAGGCTTATCCAAATTTCATTCTCGCTTTGGAGAGCACAGGGAAGTGGATCAAGTAGGCTCTCGATCAAGACTTTGAACTTAACCCCCGACATTTTACTTACGGCTTCACGAAAAGATTAAACTCAAACAAGATTCGTATAAGACTCAATTTCCTTCATTTGTGGACAGGAAGGACAATCGTCAACTATTCCCGCGCGGAAGAAGCATGTAGAGGGCGAAGACTAGTAGATTACCTTAAGAATTCAGACCAATGCACATCGGGAAAAGCAGAAGGACAGTTAGCACGAAACGTCGCTCTGGGGGCTCCATTCCTAAGTGCGATACGGCGACTCACAGTTGAAAGGTGAAACTTTGAAACGGTTACCGTATCACTAAATTGGGAACTGACCAGGTGAAGAAGTCAGTCTTCAGGAAATGTATTGAGTCCAAGTGTTTTTGTATTGTGTATTCACGCAGAGAACACAGGCAAACCTCTATGTAGTCATGAAATGGCTTAAGGAGATATGCCCTTAAGAAGGTAGTCACAATGGCCATCCCAAGAAGAACTCCCTGTGAAAAGGACAAACAGAAGAATGAATACGAGATCAAGCAAGACGAGGTCGTGGGTCGCCTCCTAATGAAATTGGTGTTTTACATAGAGCTCCTCCCAGGGAGTCATCGCGCATCATCCGAGGCTGGCGGCGCAAAAAAAGTGTGACGAATGTTGCGAACCCTCCGAGACCGGGCCATCCGTCAGGGAGCGTGTTTTCTCCACGTTGTCCGTCTCATAAAGACGAATTGGGATTCTTGCAGCGCGCTTCGCGGGATGAATGACAACTCGGGCGCTGCAGAGCCAATTGCCTCCATTTCCACGGGAATGTCAGAAATTGGGATTGACGTAATTGGACCCCAATTTAGTGGACCCCCCTCTTCTGTTTGACAGTTATGAAGCGTCCAAGAAGCCGTGTTCTTAGATGAGGTGAGGCCTTGAAGCAGATCAGCAGCTCCAGCAATTCCTTCTCCCAGAGGAGAGCTGAATTAGCGATGTCGGAAAGGCCAAAGAGGGGGGGGGGGGCAGAGATTGGCCCTCTTTCCAAAACATCCTTTTGATCTCTTCTAGCATTTATCTTCTCCGTTCCTGAGGCTAAAAATAAAAACCCAAATTGGAACGACGGGTCGTTAAACCTAAGTAAATGTGGTAACTGCAACTTCAGTGTATGATGTCAGGCTCCCATGGAAAACGAAGTGATGCAGAAGCTGATAAGTAATTTGGCCAAAATTTGACGAGCCTTCATTTAACAATTTCCAAGCTTCAGCCGCTTTAAGGTGCCTCAAGCTGCTTCAACTGCTTCTTAGATACGTTAGGACCTTCAGGCAGCTCCTAGAAGCTGGGTTTTCTGAAATTGGGGCGATCAGAGATTCTCTCTCCAATCTCTGGTCGATCAAAGCCGACCAGAGATTGGACCTTTGCTGAAAACATTTGTTGTCGCTCTGTGACCTTAGGCATAAGATCCTTGTTATATTTGTTAAATTTTTTTGTCGGTGGTCTAAAAATAAGTGTAAACATATCCATCAACAAAAATTAAATGGCCAGCCCTGAGCTTTGAAGGAAAACCAAAGGTTACAAGATGTTCGGACTTCTGAGCGCTGCAAATCCAATTCCCGTGTGACTCCAAGTGCTTGCTTATCGTTCTTTCAGCGAGCCGAAACTGCTTCATATACAGCAGTATCAACTACTGTTCTGTGACCTACTTGTCACATGACCGAATCAAAGCGATCTCAAGCATGAGGACCCTATCAGTGCCATCAAAGTTGTTAACGGTTCCTGTATGAATAAATTCTCTCATGCACTCCAAACAGAGCATGTGCCTACCATGCAGAAAAAGGAAATATGTCTCAGGGAGGTGTTTTCCAGTTGAGACCCTTGAGCTGGAAAGGTCAGTGACTGGCCGAACAACAAATAATCGTTTATGCTCAGCTACGTCGCCAGACGACCGACGGTCGCTTGTCGCCATAAACTTCTTGGCAATCTATCCTCGCTGTCCAGTGGAGACACAACAAGAGTTATGACGATGACTTCGTCGCCTTAACGAGGCCTTCGCTGAATTGAGATGGCGGACCGAAGAAGGACTTGCGTGAATTCCCAAGGAGCTCATCTGCATGAGACGCCGAATTAACAATGTCCAGTTTCATAATCTGCTGAAAGGAGCAAAGATCAGGATTGTCCTGGCTCCCGGCACGATCGGATTAGCCAGCCAATTCGGCCAACTACTGCATTTCGAGGCAATATGATGAATTATTGCATTTCTCACTCCGTTATGTTTCCTTCTGAACTGGGCCGTTGGCTGGTCAGTACAATCGTGTCGGGACCCAAGGGACTGTACGCCAGTTGCTATGCCTTCCTAGTGTAGCCCTTTTCTTGACCTATCACCTCAAGTAAGTTTCCATCTCCTTCAGGTCCTTTAACCACTCTAAAATCTTAAAACTGGCACTCAGCACCTGCCTACGGTAGCCCATATCCGTTCCCCATCGGACCAAGCGCACACGGGACCCTCGGATGACAGATGGCAGCCCGTAAAGTCGGGGTTCATTTCGGGGCCCCTAAGGTGACAATTTGGATAATCGTCCATATTTTCGAGGATTTCGGGCGCTGCGGGACCGCGCTTAAAAACACAAAGGTCGAGAGCTAATTTCGCGCGGAGTTCGAGAAAACAAAAAACGCGCAATTAGTTCCTAGCGGAGGGGAGGGGGTGATTTGCGTTTTTGCGAATCGGAAATGGAAACAATCGATGGGTCGGCTATATCCGAGTTCCCCCGACGGCTCACGAGGGCGCCCAATCCGTCTTGACGCCTACTTGACGCAAAAACACTTCAGCGCCAGAGAACGGGATCAGCGATCGACGTGGAACGCTGTTCTCGGGATGAAAAGACGGGAATCAATGAACTTCAACCATTCGGTCAATGGCGTCTTGGTATGGAAGGTCTGTAGTGAGAAATAAGTCCTTAAAGAAAGCTCCAAAGCCCTCTAAAATGATGTCTTTTGGTCGTCGCACGATGAACCCGCTGAGCATTACCACTGGGCTGCTTAAATATACCGGGTCCTTTGTAGGTTTGTTTCCCCAGGTTGTAAGAAAGGAGCACAAAGGTAAGACTTATTCTTTGGAGCACAGGCTCGGATCTGCAGATGGATTGGAAAAGCCAACTACACCATCCTTAGCAATTGAAGAAATAGGTCCGTAAACCGTCAAGATCTACTATCCTCTGCAGATCAAAGTGCTTTAAATCCACGTGCGTCCGCGCTACAAAAAAATAAAGATAAAACCCCTAAAAAGCCCAAAATTCCGACCTCTGCCACAATCGCCTAAATGGACGGCCGATGACGGTAACCCATGCTCCTTGAGCGCACAACGACCACGATGTTGCAAACGCTGTAGAAATGAAAAACGTCAAACACGGCCTATTTGCACAAAACAAACAATTTCCGAGCACGAAGAAGGCGCGCGCGTGGCGTGGCCCGGGGTCCTCGACGCCCTCGAGGGTGTTTGGCCACTTCGGTCGAGATGAACCCCGAGGGGGGAGGCGCCTCCCGCTCGCACGTCTTAATGGCATTAAGCGCGAACTGCAGGCGGGCGCGAGTCGTGGATACGGACCCTTATGGGGTGATCTAGAGGGTTCGTTTTAGCGCAGAATGGCCGGAAATTGATTAGGAACTCGGGTCAGGCGCCAGGACACGGGATAAAGTCACCCGATCTGCTTCTAGCCAGTGCAGTAGAACTAACAAAAACATGGATTTTGATCCTTGCATTAAGGAAATAGCTCGATAATGCTTTGATATGACCCCTGTACCCAAATAAAGTGAACGACTGCGGCACACTCTAACGTGCAGCTATCATGGACCCTTCAACGCCTATGCTTTCAACGCCTGTGTCATTCTTGAGTGTGGGCACTAGGCATACGTATGGCTAAAGTGCCAAGGGAGAAAAATGAATGTAGGTGAAATAGTATACCTTCTCTGACACTCTGATCTCAGTGGAGTAAGAGGACTCTAGTAGAGGAGGGTGCTGCAAACTGTGGATCCACCGCTTCCTGCCTTGCACACTGTAGCTCGCACTCTTGGCTCATAAGAAATAAGGCCATTAATAGTTCAAAATCTTCTATAACCCTATTTCCGGCCCTCAAGAAAAGCAAAGTCCGAGTGGTGGGTGGCCTCTGAGTACGTGCGGCGTCGGGGGAGTGCTCGGCTGACGGACGGTCACAATTGGCTCAATCGCCTGCTTGAAGAACCGGGTGCGTCCCTTGCCACCCAACAAGGAACAAGCAGCAGATTGTTTATTTGTGTGTGCAGACGTCAATTGGGAAGCCCGTGACGCAGAGGCACGGAGGACACAATGGAAGCTTTGAAACGTGAAAGGAAAGGCGAAGACGCATGCTGAGAGCAAGGTGTTGCCTCAGTGGCCACGTGACTAGATTGGCCTGGAATAGATTCTTAGAAAGCGGCGTTTCCTGCTTGAAAACAGCAAAAACAAGGACTCAAAAATTGGTCCCCTTCCTTGTGTCCCCAAAAGCTGAACATCGGAGCATAAAAACAATACTAACTACGACAGCCCAATTGTTTCGAGCTAAACCGTACCAGGAACTAGAGCAAACCGCTGGAGCAGTAGCGGTTATTACGTTCCTTGTTGAATTATGGCACTACGGTATTGAGACTACACCATTGGAAGGACCTAGCACAAGTCGAAGGGTGACATCAGAGCTTAGGTAGATTCACAAACAGAAGAAATGGACAAGCCGCGATTTATCACTTCCGCCATCCCATTCAGTAAAGTGTATCTTTACTATGGTCGACTAGCATGTGCAACATCTGCGACATCTGCTCGGCACATGAATCCACTTCACTCATAGTCAGCCGCCTAAGAACGGAAGTGTTTTCGAAGGGGTAGCATCGACGAGATGGCTAAAACTAGAGAAAGATATCCTATACTGGTAGATTAAATTGCCACATTTACTGAAAGTTAATAGGAACTAAAGATATACTCTCACTGTCAGTTTGATCAAAGGTCAAACAGAACAATGGCCACTGGATGGCAACACACCTCCGTGTCGGATCAGTATCACCACGAATCCACTCGACAATGATGTTTGGAAGTTAACCCTGGGTTTAAAATACTAGGCACACCAGGAAACGAGACGTCTTTTGAAGTGCCTCCGGAAAA
>JADLIF010001986.1:0-56650 GCA_016648015.1 Steinernema khuongi | reverse complement strand
GAATGTTGCAGCGCGGCGAAGGCATTCGTGCCAAGAGAAGCCGACACTTAAATGCCCACAAAAATCGCATATTCACTGTTACACGTGCGGCACTTCCAAGTGGTGACAGAACGTGAATATGCAATTTCTCCGCTTTCCTCTCGGATTTATGGCAAGTCCAATGAAACTAGTCGTGGAAATTTGCACTTGGCTCGGCTTTGACTCGAAGTAGCTCGATTTTGCGGAGTAGACTTCGAGGATAGGAGAATACGTTGGCATGCGTTCGAATGCCAACTCTACTTGCACCATTGACTGTTGAAAATCGGGTGACCACCAAAAATCGGTTCAATTGTAACAGAATATCACAAAGCAACCTCAAAATCGGCTACGAAACTCAAATCGACTACTTGGCTCGTATTGAAGCCGAGTCGGCTTCTCCGGCCGCAACGACAAACGCTGGTTCTTACTGAACCAAAAATGACGAGTACGGCACATGAGACATGGATCAGGGAACCATCTGGGGCTGTGATCTACCTCATGACAGGGATCAGGCAACGCGACCATTTGGAAAAAGACAAGAAACTATGTAGGTTAGTATCTTGTCCTGCAGACATTCCAGGGCCTTCTCTAGACGAGGACGGTCTATGTAACTGCCTGCACTTTGCAGTTTGCTAAACCATGTGTTGTTTTGACCAGACCAGACACGATGGCAGACAACTTTGCCCTCGGCATGTGCTTTTGTTCCTTCTCAAAGTAGCACTGAAAGTTGTGTCTCAGTCTTTGTTTGCAATTTGAGAAAATGCGCACCGATTCCTCTTGCAAATGTTTAAGTCTGTATCGGTGCCTCCTATACGTCGGAGGTGTTGTCTAGCACGTGCGCGTTATGTCGACTGACCATCAGCGGTTTCCGAATGTCACTTTATTTCACCCACAGGCGTCGACAACTTCCAGCGACCGCCCTCGCCAAGTGATTGTCTAATTAATTGCTGTTTGTCGGTTTCTATTGCCATCTCACTTGATTGTTGTTGTTAATCCACAAATCGAGGTCCATTGGCTGCTATTGCTCATCCGCAAATCAAGATCCCCTACCTCCTTTATCCACAGAAAGAATCGGCGGGGGCGCCTTGGTCCGAGCGTCTGAATTTCGTAGGCTGTGCTTGATTCAGGGGTTCAGAGCAGTACGGTATTCTCGTCGCGTTCTAATGCGGAAAGTGCTGCAATCGATCTCACGTGCTGTATGCATTGTTTTCGACGTGTGAAGGAAAGGACAGCACAGCATAATCGGCACAACCGTGAATTCACCATCTGCTGTTTGCGTACTCGCCGTTCAGGCTTCGTCTATTACGTTAGTTCTTCATTGATGCGTGGTGTTAAACGCCGCGCGGCGCTACGTGCTCCTGGGCGAGTCTTGTGGGTGGAGTCGAGCTTGGGCTGTCTCAACCATTCGGTTCGAACGACAGAGTCAGTGCGCGATATTGATTGGACGCGCCGCGTCGGGCGCGCGAGTGTCCTTTCACTTTTTGTATGAGGAATGTCTGTTTGTGCCGTGGTTCGTCGAGCGCGCTCCTCTGATCGTTTCTACCGCCAAATTCATTTCAGCTCCAGTTGTCATGGGTGGAAGAGGATCTGAGACTTTCTCCAAACAGCCCAAGGCTTCCAACGAGCAACTTCGCATGGCCAAAATGATCCAAAATCCGAACGACGAAGGAAATGCCGAGGAACGTCGTCGCGGCAAATTGGTCAAGAAGGTATTGTCGTACACATTTGCAACTCCGTCACCGTCAAATTTTTATAGATCATGGAAGCGACCAGATGCTCGCAGATGGAGGCAGAGATTGCTCTCTTTGACGCGGATAACAACGTCGATGCTGCGGTGCTTTCGATCATTGAGAAAGCCGAAGAGGAAAGTATGTGGACAGAGAACAAAAGCCGAAAGACTCGAAAGGATGAGAAGATTGACCAGCAGTATTCAACAGGGCGACCCTCCCGCTCTGGTCGTGGAGGAGCAGTCAATGGGGAACGTCGCGGACGTGGTTCACAGCGAGGTGGTGGTGGCGGCAACCCCCGAGGCGACCGCCCTCTGACGGAAAGGGCTGGAACTGAGGGAACCCATAATTCGGCTGACCGCGGAGCACCTCGTCGTGGACGCGGAGGTCGTGGAGCAGGCCGGGGTGCCGGTCGTGATGGGAACGGCAACAAAGCCTTCTCCAAGAACGATGATTCGGAGGAGTTCAACTGGGTTTGGAACAGTGTTTGATGCAGTTTTTATTTCTTTGCTTTTAGCACAACCGCAACAAGGACAAGCCTCTTGTGTTCACCCGATCCGAAGAACCGGTTTCGTCCTCAAAAGGTGTTGACAGTGAGCCCGCATCTACCAGCGAGGATACCAGTGGACATAAAGAAGTGCCCGTGCCCGAACCTGAAGCCGTTCCTGAACCTAAGCCATTTACTGGCTGTGCCGCTGGACCAATCTCCTTCGCTGCTGCAGCTGCTGGTCGTCGAGTAGCTCCCCCTAAGAGCAATCCTGGATCGAGCAATGAAGAATCATCCGTAGCAAAGACATCTACGGAGAAGGACATAACGGATGAGGATGCTTCTACTCCGGTTGTCTACCAGAGCGCACTGATGTCTTCCTCACCACCTACGGATAACGCCGAGCCCGAGGCCGTCGAGGAGAATGATGCTCAGCCCAGCATGGCAGAACTGAGCCTGAACGAACAGCCTGACGAAGTTCCCGCCGAGAAGTCTTCGAGCGTTGAGCCGGAAGTCAGTGATCCAGTGCAAGAAGTCAACGAGGAACAGACGCCCGTGTGGGACGAGAAACCGAGTGTAGCTCCCGAGCCTGTTCCTCCCGCTCCTGAGAAGGCAAGTGAACGTTTTAAAACTGATAATATCTTCTGGTTTCAGGTAGCAGAGGTGCCAAGTGAGCCTGTCCAGACCCACAATTACGAGTTCTTCAAGGGAGAAACAACCTCCGTTGTTGACACTTCTGTACCTAACAAGTCGAGCGTTGAGATGTTCACAACGGCAAACCCACAGGCAAGAGCAGCTAATACTGACAATGCAGCTCCCGCTCACGCTGCTGGTGTTGCTAATGAGGCTTCGCCGGAACCGAAGACATACATGAACCGCTCCCTTGGACAGCAGTTGTCTTACGGAGACACAAAGAACCTCAGTTTCCCTCCGGAATCCTATGCGCCGCCGCAAGCTGCCCGGCAACAACCGCAGCCGTCTCAACATCCTGTCTACCCACCTCAAGTACCGTACGGAAACATCCCATACATGAACCCCATGTACAATCCGATGGGCAACATGAGAAGTGACGAGCAGTACAATGCCGCTGCTGCTTTCATGCACAACTACCAGTCGCTAATGGGAGGGATGGGAGCCTTCGACATGAACGCTTTGGCCGCGGCCATGAACTCTACTCCTGCAGCAGCTACTCAGCAGCAGCAGCAACGTCACGATAATGTTTACGACCACAAGAACTACCATGGCTCGAACACTGGGGCCGGTGCTGGGTCTAACATGTCACAGATGCGACCTGACAACGCCTCCTCGATGCTGCCCAATGCAACTGTCCCCCCTCCTCCAGGCTTCTCGGGACCTCCATCGAACATGAGTCACTACATCCAACCTCCCCAGCAAAACCTGGCCTCGTTGTTTGCGGTATAATGGCCTTTTTTGTACTGTTTTACAGTCCGTCCTTTTCAGATGCCCCCACAGTATCCCCACCAGCTCCCATTTTCGTTCCTTATGCCGAACGTCTCTGGTAACTCGCAGCAACACAAGGTCCCGAGTCACCTCCCGTTCCATCAGGACGAAAACAGCGCAGATCTCAGACTGTCCGGACAGCAGCAGAAACCTTATGGTCAGCAAAGTCAAATGGATAAGTACGGCTCCACAGCAAAGGTTGACCGTATGGGTCAAGGTGCGCAGTCCACCCCGCCACCACACATGGGCTACGGACAATCCCATGGCAATTATATGTCACAGATGCATGGATCGAAGAAAGGTGGTTACAACCAACACAACTGGAACTCCTAAGCAACTTCAGTCCGCCTCATAACCTCAGCTTTGTGTAATTGGTAGTCGCCGGTTATTTTCTCAACGCATCTCTTCTCAAGCCATCTCATGTTTGTATTCTGATAACTAATTGCACACATTTGATTCGGGTTATGTGGCTGTTCATTGTTGAAAGCATGATAAAACCTTATCATCTCATTTTGAAAACGTCACATCGCCTGGTTCCATCGTAGCTTCCACACAGCAAACGCTTACTTCAGACACGCTGCTCAATAATCGAAGAGAAGGACAAGTTAAGGGCTCTGCTGTGTACACGTTCGTCTTTGCACCTTCTGCGCGCATTGTTCGTCAGTCTCGTAGCCATTGCAGTCTAGCGGGTCATCGAAGAGGCTGTCCCGTTAAGCAGTCGCTTTGAGTCTGTCCTCATCGACATTAAAGAACAGTGATCGGACAGAACGACGTAAACAACACGTCTTATCCGATTGCGAAAGTATTTTCAAGGTACAGTAACCCAGCCCATTCGTGGACGCCCTGGAAGAGCGGTGACTGTAATCGAAGTTCTGGATATTCCGCGTGTACGAAAATCGCGTCGAGACCACCAAGAAACATCAAATGTTCTCACATTGAGCGAATGTGATACATTTCCCAGATATAGTTTCCGCGTGGGAGTATCGGCACTCCTTTTCGAGTTGTATAGCTTCTTTGTTTTGTTTTGTTCGCTTGCGTTCCGGATTTATTTGTAGCCTCGAGTTCTCTTCAGATGGACGAAAATTTGCTGGTGGAGGAGTGTGGATTATATCGAGCCCATGGATTTACAACAGGAGCCATGGCCGTCTCAGAGAAGCTGGGGAAGCTGTGTGTCGTCCGGAAACTCGATCAGCCATCGAAGTAAACCTCTTTGCCTCTGCGAGTACCGTCAAAGCTGCTATTTAGAAAGAAGATCGCATTAAATGTCGTCGAATTCTGGAACATCTTCGACTGTCCGAACATCTTCCTGGAGCGACAAATCTCCTTTGACGGCGTATCGGTCGAAGCCATAACGTGGAAGAACGACTTCGTGTACTGCGCGTGCACCGATGGATCGGCCTACGTTCTCTCCCCGTTTCTTAACAAGAAAATGGTCTGTCCAGCCTGCCTTGAAGCCTTCATACTTCTTGATTTCAGCGTGTCCAAGTGTGCCCTTCTGCTCTTTGGTGCTGCACCTCATCGCCTCACTCTGAAGAAGTGTTCTTCGGCGCAGATTCTGGAGCTGTATTCGGAGTTGCTCTGAATGAAGACGGTGCTCCAGTTGCGCGACAAGTTCTTCATGTTGGCATGGATCGGCGTATATTGTCCATCGCCTGCAGCTTCAAGAACAGCGGACTCAAAATCGCCATTGGAATGGTCGATAGAATTGAGATTCACTGCGTCGTGAATGCTGGTGCTGCTACTGTCGCTCCAATCCATATCGATATTCCCCGCCAGAATGAGAAGAAACCCACTATCGTTTGGGCTTTGCTGTTTTTGTGAGTGTCACTGATATCGTTGTGGTAGTCATGACTCTCTTTAGGACGAATAATGTTTTGGTTAGCGGCGATTCTCAAGGAAAGGTAACCTTTTGGAATTCGAACAATGGAGCTGCTTACAAGGTAGGTCTTTTCTCAGGCTAGTGGTGTTAATGAGCTTTTCTAGGTTATTCCTTCCCACCAAGCTGATATATTGTGTTTGACCGTCAGCAGCAACGACACCATCTTCGCTTCTGGTGTTGACCACCGCATTCAGGTCATCAGCGGTTTGACCGGAGGAGAGGTACACTTATAAAGTAGTTGACGATGTGAAAGTACTCTTATTTTCTTTCAGAGGCAGTTTGACTGGTCCACCGTTGGACAGCGTATAATCCATGATAACGACGTTCGTTCTATGGCCACATACGGAATGTGGCTGCTTTCCGGTGGAGCCGAACATCACATTGCCGTTTCGAATCCGCACGCCACTATTCGGACACCGGTTGCGGTATGCTCAATTTTTGTAGTGCTCATCTGGTTCTTTTCTTTATAGGGGAAGTGCCTCCTAACCGAGAAGAGCGAACTGATCCTGTTCACCCATCCTAGATATGTGGAAATATGGAAACGGGGTAAAGGCAACCTCTCAGAGAATGGCAACGCCGTCAGAGTTCCACTTACAACGAAGCCGAAAAAACTCGCTCAGCTGTATCTTCCTAAATCCGGGTACGTCAAACGTCCTTCAACAACTACGGATATCATAATTGTAGACATGTCGCTACTGCGGTAATCTCCGACAGTGGGCGATTTATCGCTATTGCTGGGGAGGACTCGCTGATCATCTATGAAGCTAATTTGGTGAAGCTAAAAGGCAAACAAAAGCTGAAGAACAAGCAAGTGGCACCAATTGAAGTTTGCGCAGTCATTCCTAATGTCTCCGTCACGGCGATCACAATGAGTTCTGGCTGCTGCTACTACGCCTCCGGTGACTTCGAACTGGGCAGATTCATGTTCTCCAACAAAGATCACCGACCTCTTCTTGAGTCTAGTAAGTTTTTACTGATTTCAAGCATATTGTATCGTTGTTTCAGATGGAACCAGTGTTTTGAGGACTCTGGTTATCTCAAAAGACGACAAAGTCGGAGTTGCGCTGAACTGCCGTTCCCAACTCATCGTATTTGAAAACCTCGTTTCTCCCAAATCGGAGAGTGGGGAATCGACGATGCCTTCTTACCGCTCAATTGACCTGGTTACCGTACCTATCGACTGTCGCTTCCTTACAAAGGACTACAAGACCGTAGTGGTTCTGAACGCCAGCTCCAAATTCGCACTCACTTGTATTGATTTGGCCACCGGAACCCAAGTCGGAGCTCCAATAAACGCAAATGGACTTTTCCCACTTGAGGACCCGAAGACCAGGGATACTGCCGTCTCCATAAGCAATGTCTCGGCTGACGATCGCATCGTTGTTACGTCATTCAATGGAAACTACGTGATCGTTTCTGATCTTCTGAAGGTAAGGTGAGCCTTGGAGCAGGAGAGGTCAAGAATACTTTTCAGAAAGAGCGAACGGTCATGTTCGAACCCATTCAGTCCAAATACCGAGGAAGAAGTCCCGCCACACCCTTCTGGGCCAACAAGTCAACTGTCGTGTTGTGCTCTGCAAAGTCCCTCTCACCCCCTTCACAGACACCATTTAAGGTGGTTCGGTACGACCATAACTAGTTGTTGGATTGGACCATATTGTTATATTGTTGTTGTTGGTTGTTTCGTTGTTGAGCATTGTTATCCTTGCTAAAATCTCACAGAATATGTTTAGAAACGTCTGCCGGGTGGTGGCGTTGTCTGAACGGTGCATCGCTTGTGGAGACACAATTAAATTTACATCTGGGGGAAAGCTGGAACTCGAACAGCCTCATGGCCTACGTATTTCTCCTTTTTTGTTTCCCATGAATATCAGACATGTAGGGGAATGACAAAGAACAGTGTCTGCAATTTCACCGTGTCTCGTCTACGACAGTTGTCTCGTCTCGCCACGGAGGTCTCTCGTTGTCTGCGTTCTCTCACTCTGGTGTGACGACGCAGTCGCGTCGGGGTGTGCTGCCGGCTGCACACGACCGGACGGTCATCACGCTGCGGAGTTTTCTGGGTGGGGGTGGGCGGTCTTGCCGACCACCGTCGTCGCTGGTCGACACTCAAACAAATTTTCGTGTCGGGAGCCGAACAAAAGGAAAGGCGGTTGTAACGTTGCCAGTTTTTCCCGGTGGCGCGCTAACATCGCGCGTATTGTTTCGCTGAAAGTAGTAATAAACTGCCGCCGGTTTGCGCTTCCTTCTGCGGCGCTTGAAAGGGGGTGAATGGCGACAGGTGCCCGAGTTCTCTGCACACTCCGGCTCTAAACGACATCCGCGTCACAATAAATACCAGCGATTACTGTATGCGCATCGAAAGCGACAAACACAGCACGAGAACGACCTAACGCACGTACAGTGCGTATGTAAATCCAGCGCCTTCCAATGGGGCCGATGAGCAGAGAGGGGACAAGCAGACCACTTTACATTTTATTAATTAGCTGCGCCGATCACGGACCGATGATCGTTCGCAGTACGAATCCAGATAAGCATTGGCGGGACCAGCGGACGGTACAGTGATTCACGACGGATGTCGTTCGCGTTTTACCTTCTCACTATTTGTGTCTCCATCTTCCCGATTTTCAGATAAATGAATGGATCTGATAGAATTCCAGCTCAGAACCAACAGAGTCTGCCTAAGTTCCGGATCGTACCGGGTCGCTCGATAACCGAGATTTCGCGGCCAGCCTCTCGCACAAACTCCTGGAACAGCGCCTCCAACAGCCAGGATGGTTCCTTCATCCACCAAAGTCGGCCTTCTTCTTCCTCCTTTCCCGTAAGTTGCTCTTCAGCTAGACAGCCGCTCACACCCCGTTTAGTCAGAACACACTGCCAGTTCGTCTCAAGTGCCTCCCCAGAATATGTCGTTTTCACAGATAAAGGAAGAATCGTCTTACTACGCTAGTCCATCGCCGTCTCAACCTAATGAAGATGACTTGAGAGGCGCCGTTCGCTATGGAGTCCCCTCCACTTCAGCTGCCGCAGTTCTCGCCGTCAATGTAAACGGCAACCAAAACCACCCAATCAACGTATCGGCAGTGTCATCCGCAGCGCTGAACGGGAATGTATCTATGGTCTCAACGATGGCGAGCCAGGTCCAGTCTCCTGGAGTGCCAAACGGAGTGAAGCATGTCCAAGTCCAGCAAGTTCATCAATACGCATTGTCGCAGGCTTCAGGTCCAAACGAGAACGCCCAACAGCCGATGATGACAGCTCCTGGAAATGTGATGCACCGTGTTGTAAACCAGATGCCGGCTCCTGTTCAGCAACAAGGTCATCAGCAACAGGGCCATCAACAGCAAGCTCACCAACAACAAGTCCAGCAGCAACAATCTCTTCAGCAACAAGTCCACCAACAACAATCCCAGCAGCAACAAGTACATCAGCAGCAGGTCCAGGTTCAGCAGGCTCCGAATGCACAGAATATGCCAGATCAACAAGCGGTTATGAAATGCGCCCGGTTCTTCAGAACATTAATTCAGCTCTCGAATCAACCTGATCACCAACAAAGCGCGGAGTTGGTCACGGGTTTGGTTAGGGTAAGTTCATATTCTTTACCTTACGATTATTATTAACCTACCATTGGCCTACCCTTTGGAACAGCCTCTAACGTTCCAAAAGTTGTGTTCCATACAACCCTATAACTCCAGTAGAAAGTTTATACAATATAGACCCTCATACCGTAAACCCCAAAAGATGGGATTGTGGTTGACATCAGTTCAGTGGAGTTCTTGGTTCATGTTTCGCTTAAACTAAAAATATAGCCACTTTGCAAATAAAGCATTCTTGGACCGATTTGTCAACCGTAATCCGATCTATAAACAAAAACTTTGCTTGAACCGCTACCATCTCTCCACCCAACTATATTAACCAGAGTGCGCATACTTCCTTTTGTTCTCAAGCACATAACGAAAAACAGTCCAGTGATGGTTTGACGTTGTTAGCACAGGCGCCTTGCTAGTACCCTCTCCGCAATGTTACGACTGCCAAGCAACGGTCTGAATAACCTCAAAGATGATCCTGCACCGTCCTCCTCTTCAGCGTTTGAATGGCTCTCTTTTCAGGATGTTATCAAAGGCCAATTGGAAGTGGAGCATTTCACAGCGAGGCTTCAAAAAGCCCTAGGATCGAAGGCGCAACCACACTTACAGCCCTTCCTTCAAAAGACGCTGCCTGCCCTTAGAGATCAAATGCAACGTCAAGAATTGGTTCTTGAAGGCATGAACCTGAGCCAGATAGTTGGTGTGATCCCAGGCGGAGATCCCTGCGTGTCGACCTTTTCTGCGCCGGAGGTTCCGTCTGTATCCTTCAGCAACGGGCAGCAAATTATCATGCAGCAAAGAATAGCTCCTCCAGGAATGGGAAATGTGCAATACGTCCAGTCAGGGCAACATTTAATTGTAACCATTTGATCAGTGGACCATTGCTTATCTTCTCTTTGCTTCAGAAAACCGATGGACCCGCTCCTATGACCCAGCGAATGGGCAGCATGGGCGTCAACGGAACTCCATCGCCCGCCTCGGTTCTAAGCACTCCTCCACCCAACAGCGTCGGTGCACCTCCAAGCATTCTGGTGAAGTCAGAACCTATCGAGCCTGGGACACCTGTGTCAATCTCAAGCCAACATGAAGACCAGCCAAAATCGACTGCTCCTGGCCCGGGACCTTCTATCACCTATGCTCAGGCGGCGCCTCAGATGCCAGCTACTAGTGTTACTGCTCCTGTCGCCGCTCCTGCAGAACAAATTCAAACGAAGCCGTTTACCAACGTCCAAATGCTTAACCAGTACAGGGTTCTTTCGCTCGATGTACTTCTGAGCAGAATACGTCACGCCATGCCCGAGACCTCAAGTGCGCCTTCAAGTGCAAACTCGTTGCCTGCCGATGATCAAGCCTTGACGTTATTGGCCCAGGCGGCCGAGTACCGTCTCCGCAAGGTGTTAACCCATGTTTCAACGACTGCCGAACATCGGTCGGAACAACTCCGCTCGAATCCGAACTACCGACAACTCGACGACCATCGGAGGCAACTGAAGTTCATGGAGGAAATGGAAAAAATCGACTACGAAAGGCGGGAAAACAGGGAGAAAGAAGCCTTAATTCGAATGTCAAAGAGCAAAGGCAAAGACAAGGACACGCTGGAAAAGGCAAAACAGGTTAGAGTGAAATGTTGAGGTCATCAATAACTTTTCTTTTTCAGATACAACAAGCTGATCAGTTGGCTGCAAGGAATCGTGACGCAAACGCCGCCGCCATGGCTGCGTTGTCCGGAACCAAGAAGAGAAGGCTTGACGACCCTCTTGGGCAGTCTGTTGCTCATGGTGTTGCGATGTCAAATACGGTAAACTGCCGCTCCTGAGATCGGCTTTTTATCTGACCAATTTAGACAAGCCGACCTCGCACTAAACGCGTCTTAACGAAGGACTTTCTGCTTGTGCTGAGCCAAGACAAATTCATGAAAGACTCGGAACTTAGGCTGAGGTTGCTGTATACGAGCAGTGCTAAAGAACAGTCTCTGTGAATACCCCGTGCTTTCCATAGTTTCGATCTATATAATAATATTAAATAAAGATATGAGTATGCAGGATTTCCTCTATTACGCTTGCTTGGACATTTAGCTGGTCCTGAACCACAGTTTGCTCCTACCTTTAGTGATGCTCTTTTCGCTTTCCGTGTCTGCCGTACATGTCCTGCGTTCTTGCTCGCGGACACTAGAAGCAATGCCACCAGGTCGCACTGCTTCCAGTTCTCGCATTACATCTTTCCATATAAGGCTTATACGGATTGAAGTAATCTGACAACCCTTTCCAGAAAACTACAATGGGTGATGCAGGATTCTACCGCGGCACGGGCGCTGACCAGGACATCCGTTTCACGGACAAAGAGAAGAAGCTCTTAAAGTCCATGAAATTCGAGAATAACCTGGAGGCGAAGGTAAGACAGCGATATCAATGGGCCGTATTTAATGTACTGACGTCGTTTAGGTAGATTTGCAACGAGTGAACATCGAAGTCATTAAACCTTGGATCACTTCACGCCTCAACGAACTGCTCGGCGTCGAAGATGAAGTCGTTGTGGAGTACGTCTTTTCCCTGCTAGAAGATCAAAATCTAAACCCTAAGGTTATGCAGATCAATCTGACAGGCTTCCTGAATGCTCGTCGGTCTCGAGAATTCATGGGTGAGCTATGGGAACTCTTGGACGAAGCTCAGAAGACGGAAGATGGCATTCCTCCCAGCATCCTGGAGAAGAAGATGAAGGAGATGAAAAACAGCGGAGCGGCTGTGAAGACCGAAGTGAAGACGGAGGACTCAGAATCGTGTGACTGGAAGAACCGATATGACTCGCTGACCGGTGGACGATACGGTGGATCAACATCGTCGTCGGGTAGATACGACGAGAGCCGGCGCCGGGATCGCATGGACGACGACCGCCCTCGAGATCGCCGTGTCGAGGGAACTCGCGATCGAGCAGAAGACGATCGTGACAAGAGCAGAAAACGCGATCGGCGTGAGCCTTCCCGGTCCAAATCTCGGTCTCCCCCTAGGCGTCGCTCCAGAGTTTCGCCACAATTTTCTCGTTCGCACCGTCGTAGGTCATCTTCTGGTGAGGATTCGCGAAGCAAACGACGTGAAGCAGATGGCGATGATTCGCGAAGCAGACGTCGCCGTGATGAAGACCGCAAGGAGCGTCGCAGTTCGCGCTCCCCTCGACGGAACTCTTCTCCCGATCGTCATCGGAGTGACAAGCACAAGAAGGACAAGAAGAGCAGACGTGAAAGAGACCGCGATTGAATGTTTCGTGTTGTTTTCTGTTGTCCGACGGTGGTAAATAACCAGAGGACAACTATCATCTTTATTCAATAAATCTCCAATGTGGTGGCATCTTTAAAGGCAACGAGCGTCGCGGACCGTAGAAGGCACAACAACGGTGATTCCTGGCTTATCTTCCTTGGAGAGGATCACTTGGCATCCGAGTCGGGAGAGGTCGTCGAGGTCCGGCGCCAAGTCCAGCATGTCCAGCTCCTCATCGTCGGGCTTCGCGAGGCGGTTGAAGTGGCTCTGCTCAAGGATGACGTGGCACGTGCAACAAGCGAGGGTACCTTCGCACGCCCCGAATCCGTCCAAGGGGACGTCGTTGTTGATCACGACATCGAGTAGCGAGTCTCCAAGTTGGCCCGGCACCTCGTAGTCCCCCTCGCTTGTCTTGAAGCACACGTTGACTCCCGCGCTTAAAAGAAGGAAGAGTTAGAGTGGCTTAAGATCCAGGGAACGAGCTATCGAGCCCACGTTTGTGCGAGTTCTTAGTATGGGAACACCAGGTTCCTTTCGATTGTCACCAGCTCACGAAGGAGCCGTTACAAACTTGAGCACTTATTAGACCTTACAAGAGGTTCAGACACTCTAAAGCGTCTCTCGGATACTATTTACAAATGCCCAGATGCTTGGATTGCTTGAATTTCGACACATCTTTGAAAGGTTGACTCAAGGACTCGATAACTCATTTCCCTGATCAGGTCGGTGTTGTTCAATAGCAAATACGAAATTTTAAGATACTTTCCTATGCGAAATTTTGGCGACGAATTGTTTCAGAATGCTGGGCTACTTCCTGAATTTTTCTAAGGCTGCATGCTTCCAAGGCTGTGCTCCCAAAGATAGGCACAAACCCTTGGCTCCCAAGTATAGGCGAAGTCCTTACAAACCCTTTCAGAAGCTGAAAGTACTTTAGAGATCCCAAAATATTCTTCTTAATGGTTCTAGAGCCCTAGTTCTATAAAAGTGTGTTAAAACTGCAGGGATTATGATGACGAAGTCACATGACATCAAAGAACAAGAAGGACAAACCTCTTGGTGGAAAGAAGCCGCTTCGACGACGCTTGGAACATCCGCATGACTCCGCCAACAAGCTGCCTAGCAGGGAACATCGTGGCTGACTAGAAGAAGCACTACAGAGCTAAGGACACGGGCGGGGACGATTCCAAGAATCTCGAAGGTGGAATCGAAAGGTCATGTGTAAAGTTCGTACGTTCGGCTTGGCGGTAGGCCGCGTGCGGTTCCACTTTGCGCCTCCCCCTTCTTGGCTCTCGCTTTCGCTGGGAATGACCCGCCGTTTAAGCGATACAAATACTCGCGGGAAGTATGCGCGCAAATCGGGGCGTTTGATTGAACCGCCGGTACCGAGAAGAACAATAATACGTCGTTTCAGGAGAGTTCCATGGAGCCGAATCCGGAACACGGACAGCCGGAAAGGTAGGTCCTTGAAGGTCAATCTCGGCCTAAGGAGTGTTTCAGTGATAAGAACTATCTGGAGAGGGTGAAGCAGATCGAGAAGAGGGAGAAGATCGACCTTCAGTTCAAGTATGAGCGCTACATAGAGTCGACGGCGCTGGATGCGTGGCTGGTCAACGTCCAGCCGGTGAGTTCTACTTCATCCTTTGATCCTTAATGTCGCCCTTTTAAGTCAGAAATGATCGACGAGCAGACGAAGATGATCGTGGCCGTCGTGGACTTCTACTTTCTCCAGGAAAACGGCAACCGATTTAAGGTTCTTTGAGTGGTTTGGTCAGAGTGTCACCATACCTCATTTCAGATCTCCTATCCCTCCCGCCCTTACCTCTACGTGGCCGCTACGGACGGCTATGAACTGGCAATATCGAGCTACTTGAGCAGGAAGTACTCAGGCATGACCGCTGTGGAACAGGTCGTCAAGGAGGACCTCGACCTGGTTTGGAGATCTAGGCTTGATCCTCATTAAAGTTGGAATTGCAGAAGAACCACTTATCTGGCCTGAAGAGGACTTACATCAAGATATCCTTTCCTAGCACCGTGGAACTGCAGAAGTTCAAGAAGGAAGTCATGCCGATGGTCAAGAAGAACCAAGAAATATTGAAGAACGCCACTGACTACAAGACTATGCTTGCCGAGTAAGAGCCTTCTTTAGTATCCCCAAGCCCTTCTTCTCGTTCAGGCACTTAGGAGCGCGGAGAGAAGACAAGGAGGAGGAACTTCTTGAGCAGATAATCGATATCCGGGAACACGACGTACCCTACCACATGCGAGTGTGCATTGACGAGAAGATCTTCTGTGGCTTGTGGTATACGGTAATCGGCCGAGATACGAACCGTCGACCCTCCATCAAGAGGAATGCCAACCTCTTCGAGCAGCCAGATCCTTGTGTGCTGGCCTACGATATCGAGACGACGAAGCTGCCCCTCAAGTTCCCTGACAGAGCCATCGACGAGATCATGATGATCTCCTACATGATCGACGGCGAAGGCTACTTGATCATCAACAGAAGTGTAAGTATCGTGTTCTACCTTCTTCGACCAAGAATTATCTCTAGATTGTTTCTGCCGACGTTGAAGACTTTGAGTATACGCCGAAGCCAGAATTCCCGGGACGATTTACGGTCTTCAACGAGAGGGACGAGAAGGCGACGATCATAGCCTTCTTCGACCATATCAGAAGAGTGTGTCCCTCCATCATGGTCACTTACAACGGCGACTTCTTTGATTGGTTAGTACTTTCGAATTCTGGCCTTCAGTTCCAAGTGCTTTAGGCCCTTCGTTGAAGCGCGAGCTGCTCACCACGGGATCGACATGCTTGAGGACATCGGATTTTCCAAGGATTCGCAGGACGAATACAAAAGCCCGAATTGCATCCATATGGACGCCTTCCGCTGGGTCAAGAGAGATAGTTATCTGCCTATGGGATCTCAGAATCTGAAGGCATGTACCAGAGCGAAGCTGAGGTACGACCCCGTAGAACTGGACCCTGAGGAGATGTGCGTCAAGGCGAGGGACGACCCTCAGATGCTCGCGAACTACTCGGTGTCCGACGCTGTGGCAACGTACTATCTCTACATGAAGTACGTCCACCCCTTCATTTTTGCCCTGTGCACGATTATTCCTTTGGGCCCCGATGACGTAGGTCTCCCTTTGCCCTCCTTGACAATCCAACGGCTCTTACAGGTCTTACGGAAGGGGTCAGGCACCCTTTGCGAGGCGCTCCTCATGGTGGAAGCATTCCACAACAACATTATCTTCCCGAACAAGCAGATTGCTGGGGACCGCAAGATGACCAAGGACGGGCATACCGTCGAGAGTGAAACCTACGTCGGTGGCCACGTGGAAGCCCTTGAATCCGGAGTGTTCCGCTCGGACATCCCCGTGAGGTTTCGACTTGTGCCGAGTGCTCTGCTTCAGCTGAAGGTATGTCCTTTTATACGGGGCTCCGGGCTGACTTCTCCCTTTAGAACGAGGCCAGGAAGACTTTGTCCGATGCGCTGACTCTTGAGATGCAAGTTCCCCTCGAGTCAGTGACGAACTTCGACGAGAAGGTGAAAGAAGTCGAGGATTCTCTGGTCGGCCTCATTGAGCACTCTTCGCGCATGGAGAACCCCAGGATTTACCACTTGGATGTGGGCGCCATGTACCCAAACATTATCTTGACAAACCGGCTGCAGGTTGGGTTTCCTTCTTCTAAACCCTGGATTATAAGGCCCTTTGCAGCCTCCCGCTATGGTGAACGAAGAGACGTGCATGTCCTGCGTTTACAACACAGAAGACGCCAAGTGCAAGCGGGATATGACCTGGGAATGGCGCGGAGAAATCAGTAAGGAATTGTGTGAACTACGGTGTCATAATGGTGTGTCCTAGTTCCCGCATCCAAGGGAGAGTACGATCGAATCATACAGCAGCTCGAGAAGGAGAAGTTCGGAAAGCCTCCTAAGCCTTTCCACACTCTTTACCGAGAAGAGCAGATGAAGATAGAGAAACAGCGTGTTCAAGACTACTGCAGAAGGGCTTACGGCCGGCTTCACGTGACCAAGAATGAGTACCGTACTACTAGAGTTTGTCAGCGCGAGAACGCCTTCTACGTCGATACAGTCCGGGCATTCCGTGACAGGAGATACGACTACAAGGCGCTATTGAAGGTTGCTCTGAATTATGCTGAAACATAAATTGACCAAAGGTGATTTAGAAGGCCAAGGGGACGCTCTCCCAAGTAGCCGCCGACGACATTGCCGGGATCAAGTCCGCTCAAGCCCGTGTCGTTCTCTACGAATCCCTGCAGTTGGCCCACAAGTGTATCCTGAACTCCTTCTACGGCTATGCAATGAGAAAGGTGATTCTACCATGATCGACCTTCTTATAGGAGTCGATTTAGGGGTCGCGTTGGTTCTCGATGGAGATGGCGGGAATCGTGTGCCACACTGGAGCCAACATCATCACAGAGGCACGGAAGCTAGTGGAGCAGATAGGAAAGCCACTCGAGCTGGATACTGACGGTATTTGGTGTCTTCTGCCAAGCTCCTTCCCCGAAGACGTCGACTTTGTGACCGACGCAAGCAAGAAGGTCACTGTGTCCTATCCCGGGGCTATGCTAAACTCACTTGTGCGCGACAAGTTCACTAACGAGCAGTACCACACGCTGGAGGAGGACGGAGGCTACAAGATATCGAGTGAAAATTCCATCTTCTTCGAGGTTGATGGGCCTTACAAAGCGATGATTCTGCCAGCCTCCAAGGAGGAGGGAAAGAAGCTGAAGAAGAGGTGATTGAGCTCTCGTTGGTGTCGTCTCTAACAGTAGCACTTCCAGGTACGCTGTGTTCAACTTCGACGGATCCTTGGCGGAGTTGAAGGGCTTCGAGCTGAAGCGCCGTGGAGAACTGTCCATTATCAAGGAATTCCAAGAATCGGTGTTCAGCGAGTTCTTGAAAGGGTCCACTCTCGTAGAAGTCTACGCCAACGTGGCTAAGGTCGCCGACTACTGGCTGGACGTCTTGTTCAGTAAGGTATTTCAATCCCTCCTCAAGTAGCCTCTACTTATGCATCACTTAGGGAGTGGACCTGCGAGATGAAGACGTTTTCGGGTACATCGCAGAAGATCGCAGTATGTCGCGGAAGCTGGAGGATTACGGTAGCCAGAAGTCTACCTCCATCTCCACGGCCAAGCGTCTTGCCGAGTTCCTGGGCGACGAGATGGTCAAGGACGCCGGACTCGCTTGTCGCTTCATCATCGCCCGGAACCCCCGCGACGCGCCGGTCACGGAACGCGCCATCCCCTTGGCGATCTTCCAAGCCGAGAAGTCCGTCACCGCCCACTATCTCCGGAAGTGGACCAAAGACTCGTCCATCCAGAAGGACAACATCAACATCCGCGACCTGATCGACTGGCCCTACTACATTGAGCGCGTCGGCTCCACAATCCAGAAGATCATCACGATCCCGGCCGCTCTCCAGGGCGTTCCGAATCCCGTTCCTCGGCTGCCCCATCCCGACTGGCTCGAGAACAAGAAGCGCGAGAAGCTCGAGGCTGCGACCCAGCCGAGAATCACCGATATCTTCAAGAAGTGCTCGTTGGACATCGAAGATTCTGGAAGGAGGCCGCTCTCGGAAAGTGATCGTGTGAATCGGAAGCGCGGAGCGGACGCCTCGACGATAGAAGACGGCGAAGTGGAGATTCTGTCCTCGAACGACCCCAAGCGCAACAAGCTCTCTGAGGACTCTGCCGTCGCCCTCCGCAATCGCGCTGCACCCGCCGAGAACACTCCTCCTGTGAAGAAGACGATCGCCCAGCATGGCGTCACTGAATGGGTAGGACCGCTCTTAATCATAATCTTCTATCTCTCCGTTGCAGCTCAAATACCTCCAGAAGAAATGGACTTACGAGCGCAAATTGGCTTCCCAGGAGCAGAGGAACGCCCTGACGTCCTTGAGAGCCGGAGGAGTTTCGCGAGCCGAAGCCCTGTTCGCGAATCACCGCCTGTCCCGGGGACTCCAACACTTCGAGGTGATAGAGATCGCGGAGACCATCACTCCTGGCGTCTTCACCATGTGGTTCCTGGCGAACAAGGCGATGAGACGCGTGGAGCTCCAAGTAAGCCGGACTTACTACGTGAACAAGAGGTGCGAAGACATGAGGACCCGAGGCGTGAAGGTGGAGAAGAAGCTGCCCCGCATGAAGCCCAGCATTTTCCTCTACGAGTACAAGGTCCAGGAAAGTGACTTTGAGTCTTACGCCAGGTAGGAGGGTGCTCCTTAACGCTCCAGACAATGATTGTTCAGCTTGGTGGAGAGCGAGCTCTGTGCCTCCCTCATCGAAGGAATCTACGAAACGAAGGTTCCGCTGCTCTTCAAGTCTCTGGTCCAACTTGGGTGCATGTGTCGAATTAGCGGAAACTCTGCCTCCTACAAGTCCAATACGTTCTCCCTCGAAAACTTCGAGAGAGTGCCGCCTTCTGACGCCGGCGCCTACCTGGAGGAGAATCCCGTCCGCATGTGCTTCTTCTATGAGTACACCTACAAGAAACGAACCGTCGCCGCCATCTTGTCTCCTTCTAACGCCAAGGGCCACTTCTTCATCGTGAACCCGGTCAACGTGGAGGTCCCCAATCTGAATAATATTTACACAGCGGAATACCAAAAATTGTAAGTCATCCAGGGCCTCCAGAGTCTTAATCATATCTTTTTTCAAGCCTCGACCTGGGGACGGAGACGGGCGCTAGCCATCCAAAGTGTGCTTCTATGGCCTTCACCATATCCCAGCTACGCAGCGAAGTTGACTTGAAGAAGGAACTAGCGAAGGTCATAAAGAACTACAAGCTGACCGACTCCGGCCCAACTGTGATTACGGTAGTCTCAAACACCGTCCGGAAGAAGCTGCACGAGCAGTTCCCGGCCTTGGCCGGGTTCCCGAACGTCCGTCTTCCGGTCAAGGAGGCAGATGGCCTCATGATGAACTCGCTGGGCTGGGCCCGGGACATCACGAAGCGCGTCATCCAACACTACTTCAACAGTTTCACCTTCTTCCGCGTAAGATTTGGAGTTCGTTTAGGAGATTCAAGGGTTCATTGTAGAGCTACGTGAACACGGCCCGCTACGTTGGAATGCCGATTGGAAACGTGCCAGAGGACATGGCCGGCCTGGCTTCGGACATCCTGTACGCCCGGGATCTGCTCTCCTCCGGCTACGTCCTCTGGGCTTCGGAGAACGCACTGCCGGATCTTGGCGGCAAAGAACTCGACGACTGCAGATTGGCCAACGACTGGGAGTCCTTGTCCTTCCGTCCCCAAACGGGATTCATCGTGAACAAGCAGACCTTCGAGTCCTCCGTGGTGGCAGAGTTGGACATCGGCGCCATCGCAGTCTCCGCGCTGATCCAGAAGGCGAAGATCGCAGAAGCCGAAGGGACTTCTGACAGCGTCGGCTTCGTTACTGGAGAGCAGCTGGCCAGCGACGCGATCGCTGGGACCAAGAAGGACATTGCCACCTACGATGAAGCGGCTTCGGTGAACCCAAGTGTGCAGATTCTCCGGAAGATGCTTCTTGAGTGTGTGCGAGAGATCCACACCAACAGGAACGACATCGCCGACAAGATAGTCGCCAACGCCCACAGGTTAGATTCGTCTTGCTCCTGATCTACTTAATAGGACTGTAGGTGGCTCCGGAACCCTCACTCTCTCCTCTACGACCCCGCCATCTGCAACGCAGTCTCCATTCTTATGAAGAAGCTCTGCCTGCTCCTAGTGTCCGAGGTCAACCGCATCGGTGGGAAGGTCATCCATTGCACCTACACTCGGCTCATCTTCGCCACCGGGAAGCGGAACGTAGCCCTCGCGAAGCCATTCGTCCACTCGTTGATCCAAACTCTGAATGCGAATCAGGTGTTCGCGGGAGTCCAGCTTAGGGTCAAACACTATTGGGACCTGTTCGCGTGGATAGATCCGCTCAACTTCGCTGCGATCCAGTTCGGACCTGACGGCCAGGAAGTGGTAGGTCCTTCTTAAGGTCCCTCTCGCAGGCTGAGAGGCGCTGATCTTTAGGTTCATTGTTCATACCGTACTTTAGGAAATGCTCCGATCCGAGTGGGCCATGGCGGAATACTTACACGACAGTGTCGCCTGCAAGGAAATCTTCGACAAGTTCGTCCTGGGCTACTTCATCTCTGTCGCCAGGAAGGCGAGGGAAAATGTAAAAACCTTAAACGATATCAGTGCTGAAGTAGCTGTCTTTAGGTATCCGGCGAGGAACTGTCCGCCTTCTGCGAGAAGCTCGTCACGGACGAACTGAGTCCAGGACTCTTCAACGTCACGTCCAAGCTCCTCCACGAGCTCCGAGAGAATAAGCCCCCGGAGCGCCTTCCGCCTGGATTCATCGACGAAGCCGCCATCGCGTCCTGGAACATGCCCCTTCAGCTGACCAAACTGGTGTGCAAAGTCCTCAGCCTGGATACGGTAATGGCCGACCGCATGGAGACTCTGAGATGCCAGTTGATGAGGATCCTCTCCGTGGAGGAGTCCTCCGACGCGGCCACTTGGAAGCCGCCCATCGCCACGTGCATGCTCTCGCACTTGTTCTGCGACAACTGTGGCCAGAGCGGGGAGATCGACGTGTGCCAGATACCTTCCCTGTTCGACGATGAAGAGGAGAGGCGAGCAGACAGCGACTCCGCCTTCGGGTGCTCCTCTTGCTGCCATCCCTACCCGAAGAGGGTCATCGAGCGAGAACTCGTGTCCAGGCTGAACAGGCTGATCACCGCCTACACCGTCCAGGATCACAAGTGTGGCAAATGTGGAAATGTGAGTCGTGGGGCTGTGGGATTACGGTAATTGGATTCGTTTAGATAAGGCAAGACCAAATGGCCACGTACTGTGATTGTAGCAGTCCCTATCAGAACACCATAGGATACGAGGAGATGGAGATGCACTTGAAGATCATTTTCCGCATTGCTGAGCAGAACAATCTGGGAAAGCTGTTCAGAGCGAGCAAGTGGGTTCTGGAGGCGGAGTTCCCGAAGGGCAGAGAACTGGCTTAATGTGCGCTGGTCTGTTGTTAATTTCACATGCTGATCTCAGTTTGGTATTCAGAAGTACCATGTTTGTGCGCCAGGTGTCCCAGATGAAACGGTGTAGTTTTGTTTTTTATCTATGTGTAATAAAAGTGCGATGTAGAGACTCCCTTTGCTACAGTTCAATCTCAAGTAAAGGCTTGGAGGAGGCTTGGATCAGGCTACAATGCCGTGGACTAAAGGACAAGGCAAAGAAGAGTTGAGAAGACTCCGAAAGTTCAATAACCCGCAACTTTTGTGATTTACGACTCGCTTCTCGGTCATTGATCTTCCTTTTCTCCTGAAGCACTAGAACTTGGGTGGTTCCCAGGGAGTTCCTCGAGATCTTTCATAATTAAAGACTCCACTCTCTACTAACTTCCGAAGGGCTTCGATCGAAGAAAAAAACGGAGATAAACGGAGCATAAAGGACCAAGTGGGAGGTCATAAACTCCAAAGCTTTGGCAGTATCTTGATGTCCAGGAAGCAAAGCTCTCCGAGAATCCACTAGGAGGAGGTTCACCTTCCAATGTACCTTCTCTTCTTATGATGTCTCTAAGTAGGTGGGTTCTCCATCAACCAGAGAGGTTAAGTTGGGGATCTTCCTTAAGGGGACGTTGATCGAAAATCTTAGAACGTGGAAGCTCGACGACTCAACCCATTTGGACTCTCCACTTGCGGTGTGGATCCGTCTAAGAAGCCTCCAGAGCCTGACATCTAGGCAGGTCTGGTCCTTAGAAGCTCCAACCCTTGCAAGACTGTCCAAGACACCCTCCGTTGGACCTGGAGGTTAGGCGCGTCAGGCCAGTGCCCCGGAGTCCAGTGGCGTTATTTATAGCGACGGCACGTGACGGCAGGGCGCCTCCCCCCAGGGGCGGATCCTCGCCTTCTGCGGCTACAGTCCGCGCTGATTTGTGCTAATCTCGCGAGTTGCCGCGGGCGCTTCCAAACTCGATTCGACTTTTTTGCGCAGCGGCGCAGGCGCAGTCGCTCGAAGTCGAGGTCGCGGCCGACTGTCAGTTCGCGTCGGGCGAGCCGACGGGCCGGTGGGCCCCGGCCCCTTCGGTGATCGCTCCCGACGGCCGCCGCCGCCGAGATATTGCATTTCACTCGTGCGCGATCGCTCTCCACGACGACGACGCCCTTTCAGATTCAGCGATCGAAACGACGACACCTCATCATATCCTAATCACCTCTGCACCCATCCGCGATCCCTGAACGCATCCATCCGCCGCTGACTCGCCGTCCGCACGCTTCGACTCCACTAATCTCCACTATCATGAAGTCCTATATCGCCTCCTCAGAAACGAACGACTGGATGCACCAGGGCCACAAATCCAACCTGCACCCTTCCAACAGCGACACACACTTGTCCGTCGGTGAGTCCGCCACCGTAATCAACGTGGGCACATTCCTTTCGTGCTTTTGATCGATTTCTTGCCCCGCTCGCCTCAAGGTCGGAAAGTCGCGATCGCCGCGTGATCGCTAATTGCGGCCGGAAGCCTGCCAGGCCAGGCCGTGTCCTCTCGAGGATCGCGACATATCGGCCGACTTGTACGCAAACGATCTTTGTTTGTGCAACGGCGCCCTGCGACGCTCTGGCGACGCTCCGGTAGGGCGAAGTTGGAGCGCAGAGGCGAATTAGCGGACGCAATGCGAATTCCGGGGAATGAATAATGGCGACGCATCGGGGAATCGCCGCAGAGTTGTAGCCCGTGATTCAGGGGTACTGTAGGCGAAGCGACGACCCCAGGGCGCCCGGTTCTTTGGGAAGTTCATTGGGACAGTTAGGGAGGGGCTGGGGACCGATTTCAGAAGGGCTTAATGTTCTAGAGATCAGAATGACACGAATTTAGGGTATCTGGAACTCCTTCTCCTTGGGTGTCCGATGTTCACAACTCTGGAGGGACGGAATTTGGGGTCATATATGGAGTTGCCCCCTGGATTGAAGATCTGCCCTTAAACCCGTTCCTCCCCTTGTGACACCTGAAACCTCGGGGTCTTCCAGTTCTTTCTTAATGGCCGAGCTGTTCGCAGTTAACAACTTTGGTACAGCATGGGAGGGGGCCGAGCAGCCGTCGGCAAGTCAGCTGACAGGCCGTCGAAGTCGATAGATGATTGATCGAAGTTGTTTAGATCAAATTCTCAATGTAATGAATCAGATCAATTCGTCGGTGAAGGCGGGCGAGTTCACGTCCCAGCTGGCGAACGCCATCTTCCTCCTGTGCCAGGCACTCAAGACCAGCGGGCAACATCTTGAGCAGACGCACAAAAGTGAGTTCCCTGGAGCCTCGGACCCTTCAAGAAGAGCCTAGATGAGCTGAACGCGGTCTTCGTCTCCCTTCGGCAGGCCTGCTGCCGGGACTCTGGCCAGCTGGGCACCCCGTGCCGCTTGAAAATCATGGAACTCGTCGAGCTCCGCGCCATGGGCTGGCGTCCCAGCTTCGCTCACACCCAGTACTACTTGAACCGACCGGAGCACCTGAGCAACGCCAGCAGCACTAACAGCAACAACACCCCAGGTGAGGGGGGCCACAGAAACCTAGCCTTCAGGGTGAATCCTAAAATCCTACAGTGCCAAGTGCACTCGGTTTGGCACTCGGTTTGAGGCACTCGATTTCTTGAGTTTGAGGGTCCGTGAAACCAGTTCGGCGATTAAATTGGGATTAAATGTTTGTGGAATCGGCCCGGAATCATGTATTAGAAGTCAAAACTATCTAAATCGGTGTTCGGCCGAAGCCACGGGAATCCCAACCCGAAATCGGGATCGTGACGCATCTCTGCTTCTGAGTATCCTCTGTCGGAAACGTTAGCGGATGAACAGCATAGCATAGATGTGGTCAGCTCCCCTGAATCTGAATCCAGCGGGCACGGTAATTTCAAAGGACTCTTTAACCACCGTTGATTCAGAGCCGACGTCGACTCCGGTGAGCGCGCCTCCCTTCGGCGCCGTGCCACTGAACCCCTTCACGCAGTACGTGCCGCCCTCCCCGGCGGCCGCGCCCATGTTCCTCCCTGACCTTCACCAGAACGCCGGCGTACACCAGAACCCCCTCCAAGCGCCGAGCTTCTACTTGATCCCGGCCGGAGGTAGGAACGTTTTCGATACGTTAAACCCAATCTTCTCCCTTAGCTGGAGGATGGAGCCGACCCACAATGGTGCCTGCGAGCACCGCGGCCGCCATGAACCCGCTCGGCGGTGGCCTTCTCCCACCCGGCCTCGGCACGAACCCAGCGATCCCGTCGCCACTGGATCTGGATCTGGCCTGGATGGCGCACAACTCCTTGAACATCAATAAGCAGCTCCCGCTCAAGAACCAGGCCAAGTTCACGGCCAACATGCTCAACGTCGTTCAGAAGGTCGCCAGCGCCGCCAAGCCTCTCCAGCTCCGCGAGGAGTTCACCATCAGGAACTGTGACTCCGGGAAAAGTAGGTCTCCTTTAAGGCTATCAAAGGAGGCCACAGACAACCTTTCTACGACCATCGAGGGACCCTTTCTTGGAACCTTTGTCACACACCTCAATCTGACTTTTTCAGTCATGGGAGTGAAGGGTCGCCGCGTGGCGGTGGTCGAGGAGCTCAGCAAGACGGTGATCAGCTTCCAGAAGGTGGACCCGAAGAGCCGCGACCGCACTCTCACCATCACGGGGTCCACTCCGGAGTCCATCGAGCACGCCAAGAAGCTCATCCAGGAGACTATTCGCCGCAACGTCTCGCCCAACCGGGTAGGTGACGCCCTTCTTGAGCCCTCTAGCGTGGTTTCAGTCCGACTCCAACGAGAAGGCGGCGGAGAGCGACGACGATGACGACGGACCGGGCATCTCCATCGAAACGACGAAAGACGGAACCCTAAAGCTCTGCTGTGACGACCCTCAAGTGCTGCAGGTAGGCGCTCGTTCTGTAAGAATGTCCGAGTTCTTGGGCTGAGGCCTCCGACCTCACAAGAAGCCAATTTCACAAGCATCCAGCGATCTTCTAAGCCCTCAAAGTGAGGCTCAATCCAAGACTCTGTGGCTTGAGTTTTCCCAAAAGTTTCCTAACAACACCGCCCTCCTTCCACCGTAACCGACGTGTTTAGGCCGCCCAAGCCGCCTTAAGCGAGTACCTGAATCGCGTGGGCCGATCTTCGCAGTCGCGACTGTCGGCCGAAGAGCGCGAACTTCGCAAGGAACGCAGAAAGTCGATGCCACTTTCGATGGCTCAGAGCGCCTCCACTTCCGTTCCCGCCGGAAAGTGAGTCCCATCCACGCCTACTAGAGACGGTCCTTTCCAGAGAGTGGCGCTCCATGACGGGCAGCACTCCGAACCTCGCCAGCATGGAGCAGGAACCGTCTCGTCAGGCTACCGTACCCTCAGCCCCAGCCCCGGCCGCGCCTCCGGAGACGGCGTTCAACTACGCCCGCGCCGACATCGTGAAACTCCGCGAATCCACCGAAAACGACCAATCGACTCCCTTTCTGCAGCAGATCCGCCAGATCCACCAGAATCTGCCCGAACTCATGCGCCAGTAGCAGCCCGACCGAATCCCCTCCGCGAACCGCTTTCCGCTTCCGTAGTCCACGAGTACTTCGTCGCCTTTCCTCTTTACTCTCCATGCCGATCCTATCGAGCTTATCCCAACATTCTCCCCACCATTTCCATCTATTTTCCCACTTTTGTATTTATAATAACTTGCGTATATACTTAAAGGTTTTCGTCTTAAACCACTTGAGCTGAGTCGGGTCTTGGTGAAGGAGAGGGGAAGAGCCCGGTCTCCGAGTTGGGATCGATGGTTCCGACTCCCGGTCTCGATCAATATGGAGGAGTGATGGCCTCTGTACGCCCATGACCGGGGAGACGCCACAAAAGAGCGGAAAACTAGAAAACAGTAGGACCGGTCGTTGATTAGAAATTGACCGTTTTCTAAACAAGGAACTCATTCCAATGCGGCGTCAAATGAGACTTCCTTCAGGCGCTTGGTGAACACTGAAATTCGTTAAGATCGATCAGTCTAATCTCGGCCATTAAGAAAGAACTGGGCTGTGTTTTGCACTTGTACAACTCACAAGCGCCTTTTCTGCTACTTGTACTACTTCTTAGCTACAATATTCCAGAGCGACTTGGGATAAAGTGCGAGGTCTTCATCCTTCTCATTCCGGTACCGGTTGGATGAATTCGGGACCACGAGGTGGGAAACCCTTCAAGGACGGACGACACCTTCCCACAGTGAAAGCTGCCTGTGAATGTTTCAGGAAATTCACAAGAAAGTGTTTTGAACTACCAAGCTCAGGATTAAGCTAAAATATGAGGTGGGCAGTTCAAAAGGCTCCTCTCTCAGTAGTGGCTTTTGAAGCAAAGCGAGATGAGCAACCGAGCCGAGCGAAAGAGAGAAAGACTCCCCACGGCAGATCTGAGGATCCAAAACGACTCACATGAATACTTCATTCTGCTTTCTTACTGTACGTCTTCGTCTTTCATGCTGTGTACCGTTGTTCTTCACACGCCTAGTTCACAGCGAAGACCGCCGTATTCTTCCACAGCTAGGATCAACGTGAACAGCTGAATGCCTTTACAATTTCATGATCTCGCGCCGGAGCCAGACGATTAACAAACGTGCCTCAGGGTCAGGCAGAGTCCACCCACAAGTGGACAAAGAAGGAAGAGCCAAGGACCATGCAAGTGTCGAGCACCAGTTCACTGCCTTTTACATAGCGACTCCGCCATGGAGAAGCCCTTTTTGTATGCAAACCGTAGTTAGATGGTGCCAGCACCTATATTCGTTCCAGTCAAAGCAGCGTCTCAGCCTCAGCGTGCCTTTCGCCTTTTTTGGAAACCACCAACGTTTCGAGACGAATCTGGAGTCCAGAGTCCGGGCTCTAAACCCTAACCCTAAGCGGCCTGGGATGGCTACTACAGCCAGACTGCAGACTTAGAACCGGGACCACGATCGCGGTGGGACCAATCCACAAACGATGGACACACCAACCGAGATCCCTGAGAAGGTAAATCTTAAAAGCCAAAACAGATGGTTCGTAGGTTTCTGGCTCCGTCAGTTGTGCGCCACCCTCCTCTGCGCTCAGGATTCACCAGCTCGAAGATTCTCGAGTACTTTTGTGCCTCACAGAAGATCGGCGCCGTCCTTCCAACACACTTATGGCTCTTTCCCACTCCAATCAAGTAGGTTAACTGTAAACGCATTCCAAGCGATTCTCCGCTTCTTGCAAGGGTTCCCGAGGGCGATCTCCTCTGGCTGGGAGTTGCTCCGCCGTTGTATCATTCGCATGACCAGCGGTGGTGAGTCACGCCGCGCGTCACCGCCAGGAACTCGTGGGTGTGTCGGCGAGGAGCCGTGGACGTCGCCACGAGAGCCACAATTTCCTCTGACTTTGTATTTTTCGTCTTTTTTGCGCGAAGTTTTCTGAATCGCGTGGGTCGCCTCTCGCCTTCTTCGGTGATCTTCTTCAGCGTCGAATCCTCTGTGCCTCCAGTCCGCTTAGGTGATCCTTCGTGGAGTGTGATCGTAGGAAGGTAGCTTACCGACGGCCTGGCTCCCACCTTCTCGAGGTTCCCACCTGTCCGATCCTAGAGTCTGTGGCTCCGACTCCCGCAGCACAACACAGGAGCGCTGTTTGTGTGTACCGGGGCGGGCGTGCCTTCGAGATGGTCTTTGCGTCAGTTCTCTGTGGTGGCCGTTCTCTGGCGCCTTCACCTTGCGCTCGGGCGATCTAGTTTGATGTTGTGCCGGGGCCTGCGGCGTTTCCATTCACGCGCCTCTGAAACTCTTGCACTGCTGCATGTTTATTGATTGTTTAAGTTGGCTTGTTGCCAGTTGCTCTGCTCCCCTCGCGTTCTCTGACTCTCTGCTGTCACGCCATATGATCGGCGGCGGCGGTTCTCTGGGCGCACAGCCAAGGCACGCTGTGGGCGCGCTCTCTCTTCTCTGCCCAAGGAAAACAACATGTTTTCGGCGCTGCAGCGGCGCCGAAGACGATGCCGGCGGTGTTCCCTGGACGCGCTCTGTTGCGAGTGGTAATCCGCGCGCTCGCCGATGGTTTCCCGCGCTTCGCCGCGTGTTTATTTGTTGTTTTATGCCACCTTCTTGACGCTGGACAGCTGAGCTTCGTCGAGCCCCGTGCGAGTATCTCCCGTCGTCTTTCTCTCTTCCTTGAGCTGCTTAACTTTTCGGCTAATCTGGCGGCCTAAAAACAAGCGGAGGCAAAACGCAGCCGTCCGGGTCTCGGAATTTCTGAGCATTTCTTCGTCTTTCAGTGCTTCTTTTCGCTCTTAGGCAGACCTAAAAGCCTAGATGAACAAGATAGAGAGACTGGGACCGTCTGCGTTCCTTGTCTACCCATATCTTCTTGTCGCGGCCCCGCCACGTCGCTTTGTACACCACCACCAATTGCAGCTCAGGAGGCAGACATGCCGCAGTGCGCTGAAGAAGACTCCGAAGATCTCATCTGGAGCATAGAGCCGCAGAAGCTGGTGGCGGACGATGGCCGCAGCGAGAGCGAGGTGATCGACCAGTACTTGAAGCCCGTGACCAGCGACTCCTCCTCGAACGACGAGAGCGAGGAGGGCGAGAAGGAGCCGCGCCGCAGCAGAAGCAGGACCCGGAGCGCGAGCAGGCAGGTAGCCGTCCGGGGCGTCCGGAGTCCCGACTGTGACAACTACAACTACATGCCCCAGCTGGACAGTGACTCGTAGGTCCGCTATCTCCCGGCTCTGCTACTTCCTTCTTTGCAGAATCTACCTCTTGAGTAATCTGCCTCCTCTGACCGACGACATGCGGTACCGGTGCCCGGCTCTGCCTCTGCGGACGAGGTCCACGCCGGAGTTCTCGCTGGTTCTGGACTTGGACGAAACGCTGGTACACTGCAGCCTGACAGAGCTTCCGGACGCCTCGCTTTCCTTTCCTGTTCACTTTCAAGACAACACATATCAGGTACTTGGAGCTCGTGACGCGTAGCTTATGCCCCGTTCAGGTATATGTGAGAGTGCGTCCTCATCTGCACGAATTTCTCCAACGCTTGGCGAACTCCTTCGAGCTCATTCTGTTCACGGCTAGCAAGCGCGTCTACGCCGACAAACTAATGGTAAGCTTCTCTCCCTGGATTCAGACCTCGTCTTCTCCACGGCCCGTAGTGCCAGCGTTACTCTGAAACTCCACTTTAGAATCTTCTGGACCCGGGAAAGCGTCTTATTCGTCACCGACTCTTTCGGGAGCATTGTGTCTACGTCTACGGAAACTACATCAAGGACTTGTCCATCTTGGGCCGAGACTTGTCCAAGACTATAATAATCGACAACTCTCTGCAATCATTTGCTTACCAAATCGACAACGGCATCCCCATCGAAAGCTGGTTCTTCGAAAAAGACGACATCGAGTTGCTGAAGCTGATTCCATTCTTGGAGCATCTGGCCCAACAGGTAAGCCGCGCCTAAGACTCGCGCGATTCTTAACATACCAAATTCCAGAAAGAAGACGTGCGTCACGTGCTGAGAAAGCGATACAAAATCCGCGACATGCTTCCGGCTCAGAACAACACCGTTACTAATAACGGCGAGCGGGACACCGCCCTCGTCGTCTAACCATCTTTTTTACTCCTCAGAACTGTACATATTTGTGAGCATTTACCCTCCTTCATCAATAGCCGTCGTTAGAGTTTTATGTTGTACAAATCTCATAATCTTCCATAGTTACGTAGAGTTTTATCCTAGAGCAGACGTTAGTAGGTGTTGCTACATGTTCCGATCTACCTAAACCTGAAACGCTCTTCGCGAAATTCTTATGTCACGATCCTCCTCCTGCGTCACATTACCTTCCGTTGTTCTCTTATCCTTATTCTACCAGACCTTCATTGTTACTGTTGTCCCGAGTCTTCTGAAGCTCATCACACATTATAAATACCGTATCCTCAACCAAATTATCAGCAGAATAAAGTAAGTTGTCAAGCAGACCCACGATTGCGACATTTGGTTAATACCGGGCACTCTCGAATCTCGCAGCCGTCTCTTATCGAATACAACGCGGAATTGGACGTGATCACGGGAGATGGAAGGACCGACGGACGGCCTCTGCGCGTCGCAGAGTGGGCGCTGCACGGGAAAGAGCTGCCCCGTCGTGCCACGTGTCCGATGAATGCGCTTTGTCCGACGGCCTTCCTGAATCAGCCGTCAACTGTCTCTGTTTCAGACTCCCAGACAGTCTCGAGCGTCTCGTCTCCGCGTCTGTCTCGTTTTTGGACGATCGCAGCGCTTCTTCTCGCGTTTGAACGTTCTTTTCTCCTCATTAGTCATGCGTGACCGCGTGGATCGCGTCGGAAGGAGCGATGTGTGAATCTCCGTTCTCCATCCATTTTGGCTTTGGAATCCACATTGCATGCTCCAAATTCGCTCCTTCTTCCGTGCTCCTCAGTTCTTCCCGTCGCTGACCTTGTCACCGCTCCTTCGATACTTTCAGTTTCCCCGCCGCGCCGTCGCCGAATCCAGGTCGATCGTCGTGGTCAGCCGCCTCTGCTCCGTTTCGCACCCATTGGTTCAATCTGTTCCGCCCAACCAGAGCAGGAGAATGGCCTTGAAGGCAGTCATATTGGTCGGCGGTACTCAAAAAGGTTCGTTCTCTGCGTTCAGAAAAGTCGGGAAGACATGTTGCTTGCTGGAGGCGCCCTGATTTCGCTCTACGCGATCTTCCTTATTCTGCCCGTGCTCGTGATGGCTCTGGCTGTTTCCAGATGCCCGCTCAGAATTTGATCTAAGCACGAGCGTTTTCCTTTTTTGTTCGCCTATTTCCCTGAATTCGCAGAACGGTATGTTAGAGCTGAAAGGTGATCTTGCCAGGGGAAGGGAGTGCTCTGCGAATTGATGACAACGATGTGATTTCAGGCACCCGATTCCGTCCCCTCTCCCTTCAACTTCCGAAGCCGCTGTTTCCCATCGCCGGTGTCCCTCTTGTGGAGCACCACATCGACCAGCTCTGCCAGGTTTGGATCTTCTGTGACTTAGGAATCTGATCAATGAACTTTTAGCTTCCCGAACTGACCGAGATCATCCTCCTAGGCTTCTATCCCTCCGATGAATTCCAACAGTTCCTCAAGCACTGCGCGGCCACTTACCGCGTTCCCGTCCGCTATCTCGAGGAGACGGAGTCTCTGGGCACCGCGGGAGGGCTCCTCCGCTTCCGAGAGCAGCTTCTCAAGGATGACCCCGACGGCATTTTCGTGCTCAACGCGGACATCTGCGGTGATCTCCCAGTGGAGTCCATGGTGGCCGAGCTGAGGGCGAAGAGCGATGCCCACTGCCTGATCCTCACCACCGAAGCCACTCGGGACCAGTCCATCAACTTCGGCTCCGTAAGTTCCACAAGGCCTTCTCCTCCTGATGACTGAACTTCAGGTGGTCGTCGACGATAACGGAGTTGTGCTTCACTACGTGGACAAGCCCACCACGTTCGTCTCGACGCACATCTCCTGTGGGATCTACTTGATGCGACCCTCGATGTTCGACCTACTCAGTCAAGTGCAGTCGACCCTGGACAACGGACAGCTCTGGTTCGAGAACGACGTCTTTCCACTCATGGCACGCAACTCCCACTTCTACGCCCTCCACACTACGCGATGGTGGAGCCAGACGAAGACTGCCGCGTAAGTCCTCGCCTTTCGTTCTTGACCTTCTTAACCACTGTCGGAAGTTGTCTTTTTTAAATGTTATTATCGCCTGTCCGGCAAGCTCGTCAGAGACACAAAGGTGGACATCATTAAATTTGCAAGCAATAGTATTCGACTCCATTCTTAACCCTATCCTTTCAGCGCGGCGCTGTACGCCAACCGCCACTATCTCCGCCTCTACAAGGAGCGCCACCCAGAGCGGCTCTCTAAGCCTCAGGTCGGCGGCGCCGAGATCGTCGGGGACGTCTTCATTGACCCGACGGCCAAGGTGCACCCCACCGCCAAGGTCGGACCTAACGTGTCCATCGGCGCCGGAGCTATCATCGGCGCGGGAGTCCGTGTGCGCGAGTCCATCGTGCTGGCGGACTGTGTGCTCGAGGAGCACAGCTGCGTGCTCCACAGCGTTGTCGGGTGGCGCTCCATCGTCGGCTGCTGGGCACGCGTCGAGGGCACGCCGATAGCCCCGAACCCGAACATCCCCTTCGCCAAGCTGGACAACAAGCCCCTCTTCCACACGGACGGCCGGCTGAACCCCTCGCTGACCATCCTGGGCTCTGACGTGCACGTCCCCCGCGAGACCATCGTGCTCAACTGTGTGGTGCTGCCGTACAAGGAGCTCAGCTCGAGCTACAAGAACCAGATCATCCTCTAGTCATTCCAAGCCTTGTACATTCACGCTGCCTCTGAAGTGTCTACCCCCTTTGCTGTGTAGGATGCGAGATTCAGGGAACATAGCTGTGCAAAACTGTGATGTAATTCGCTCACCCCTTTATATTTATTTATTGCATATACGTTTAATAAACTAACCCGAACTGGACGGGAGGTTCCGCGAAGACTATATACGTGCGGCTACTTCAAAGATTCTTATCGAGAAGGAGCCGCTGATTGATCACCAGAAACTCCGATGTGACATTGCGCAGAGCAAACAAGTAGTTGCGGAAAGCTGCACTTGTAGGACAGCGCAAACAGAGCGGATTAGTGGAGATCAGTTACAAACGGAGGACGAAACACGGATTTAAGACGGAGGGCAAACGGGGTACGGTACATCAAGGAACAAGGAGTCGTCGACCAATGAGCCGAGGAAGTCAGAAGTGTGGCGATAAGAAGGCACGTTTGCTCAGAGCACGTATTCCCTGGGAAGAAGGTGTAAGGTCTAATGGACCTTGGAAACAAGTAGCTGGGGCGACAAGGAGGAATGGCTCCAGTCAATGAAGTCAATGAGCCAATGAAGTCATGGGTCAATGAAGCCCAGAAGCGAGTCGACTCACTTCAAACCCGAGTCTCGCTAGCCAAGTCCCGAAAACACCCAGAGGCCCTACATGGACTCGAGGACAAACGAGGCACTTGAGCCCCCGGAGCACCCGGGCGAAGAGCTGAATCACAAATAGAGCCGGCCACTGAGGAATTCCTCGGCGCGCGGCCACCGTTCAGCGACAAACACGAACTTGTCCCCCACTCAAAAACTCGCCTCGGCCGCCGCGCGCTCGCTGTCCAGTTGCATCCTGGAATCCCGAGGACGACGACGCCCGCGGAGGAACGACCATGTTCTTCAAGTTCTTGTTTCGTAAGTTCTTCGCCCTCCGACCCTTCTGAATCCCTTCGGGACGCTTTCGCTTCGGGAGTGACAATGGCCAATTAGACAAACATTGCGAGGGGAAGCGGCGTCGAGGAGAAGCGTGTTTTCTCCTCGCAAACGCACACTTTCGGCGAAACGACCTTAGGGGGAAGCAGCTGGCCTCCTTGGCGTGGATGGGCCTCCTTGGCGCCCCAAGGCCTTTCATGTTTTTTGTTTATGATGCGTATCTTCGTAGTGTCTATAAGTGTCATTTACGACATTATAGTCGTGATGGGGCGTTCCACGAGTCTGTCAAGGATGAACAAATCTTGAGGGTTTTACGGCCTTATGCTTTTCTTATTTTTGTATAGTATTCTTCTAGGTTGATAGGGCGAAAAAAAGTAGAAAAGGGGACAAAAAAGGAATAAAATGGACAATAAGACCGTTCTAACTGACCTGTTTGGGGACCCTTTCGAACTGCGCCCCTGGAGTAGAACTCTTCACGTTTGGGCCTATTTAACAAGGGCTCAACCAACGAGTACATAAATACATCTCAGGCTCAGTGACAGAACTTCTCTCGTAGTTCTCCCTAATGCCGATGAATTGAAAAGAAACCAACTAAAGAGCTTACATGTGTTCTCTGTGTGATAAGCGTCTTTCATGACCCTTCCACACTCTTTAAAGGTCGACAAAAGTCCCCCGCACTCTGAATCCACGCCGCGAGCAGCGTATCCATAATCTGCAGAAGGGATAAGCACCTGCAACTAGCGTCCCTGGCACGCATCCCCACGCCGCAATATCCGCTCGGTAGTGTTTTCGCTGCAGGACGCGGGGTCCGTTCTTCCAAAATTAGACATTACACCCCTGAAGTCACGGGGCGCTCGGCCGTATTTCCGGACTGGAAACGTTTTGTTGACTCTGGATGGAGTACAAACAGAAAGTGGCGTCGCAAACCGTTAACGACGCCCTTGATAAGGCGAGGGGCACCGCTGCGGCATTCCGCACCTGAAGATGCTCAAAAGGATAGGAATGCTCCGCAGTTGCTACCCGGACGCGCCTTCGCCCATGGACGACCGGATTTCCACGAAGAGAGGTAGGACGCTCCTAATATGCATCGCCGGCGTAATTAGCCCGCTGGACCGACGGCTGGCGAATTGATTGTTGCGGACGGCGCCTGGACTCTGCATCGATTTGTGCTCCGATCCGCGCGTGCTCGCGGGAACACGCTCGTTTCCACGGATCGTTCGCGTCCGTACTCTCATTAAGGGCCTCGGCCTTCAGCTGTCCGCCGCGGATAAACAAGGCCGTCGCGGCGCCCCTCTAATCCAAACACTCGCTCCCTCGCCCTTGCCCTAAACCCTAATCACGACCATCGGCTTATCAAGTCGGCGACTCTCTGATCTCCAGATCGCTCTCTTAGAGTGCGCCACACGCGAAGAGCCACGTGGTTTCCGGGACGAATATTCAAAGCGCCGCCGGAGCTTCTTCTCCGTGTATTTTGACGCTGCGGGCGAGCAGCTTTGGCGGAGGCGAGAGTCGAGTGATGCCTGTGGACGTGGAATACATGCTACTTATTTCACTTGTAGTGTTTGTTCAGTCGAAATTGATGATGCGGCTTTCCCAGGGCCTCCTTCCGCGCTCCTAATTTATTTATTTGATTTCTCCTTCCCGTGCAAACGATGTACACAAGGTTGCTCCGTACTTCTGCTAAACGCGGCGTGCAGTCCTTCTATTGGCTATTGCAAAGTTTATCCAAGCCTTCAGCATGTAGTTTATGATGAAAAATTAGCTCCTTGCCCAACCTAAGACCCTTTGACCTTTAGCTCCAACCGACCGGAAAATTACGCACTCAAGATTGAGTCCAGTTCTTAACCCAGTGACCAGTTTTTTGCAATGATCTTCTTGGATAAGCCGAGATCTTCAACACTTTCTCTGCTCCTTATTTATTTGTTTGTTCCTCTGGAGTGAATCCTATTTACATGTTTGTTTTGCCTATTCGGTCATTTAGTCAAAACTCACGCCTCTTAAGGTGTTTCCTTCTTGACGGTCCATCGATGACCAGTTTCGTTCCACCTTCCCGATGCCATCTCGCCAGCGAGTACAGTATCCCTGTTGCGATCCCGGTTTATTTGCTTCTTTTATTGCTCGAGTCAACGGCCTTTCGCCGTGCAAGCCACTTCCTGCTATTTCCAGTAATCGATGTAAACAAGGTCGCTTCACACCCTTGCCGGACCCAGGGCAGTGGCGACGTTTGTTGACATATTTGCAAGCTCTCAGGATTCGAGCCTCCTAATCTAAACCGTAAGCTTGTGGTGTTAAAAACGACTGCTGAGACCTGTTAGCATAAGGGCCACATGACCTCCCTAAACTTGGGCGCCAAATTTCCACCTTAGAACCAGAACTGAAACCTTCAACGCCTCCCAACTCGCAACAATTGTGCACTCAAAATCCAGTCCTCTCTCTCCCACTCCCTTTCACGACCTCAATCTGCGGCGGTGCTCGCGAGAGTCCGTGCAAACCCCGTGTCGAACTGTAGGAGCAATCGATCGGGAAAGCTGCTAGGACGAAGCAGGGTCTCCCGGAGGCGACCGACGGGCTCCAACCCGGGAGACGCCACTCTGAGACCTTTGGATCAAGTCGTGAGGAGGTCCTTTTCGGGCAAATAGCGCCCCGGTGACCTCGCCCCTATGTAAACTGCGGCTAATTTGATTAGGGTCGCCCCCAAGTGGATCCCGCCGACACTAATCGCTGTGACAGCGATTCTCCTCGACGCCTAGGGCGTCTCCTGTCGAGTCGCATTTGATGTTGCATTTCCGCGGCTCTGTTCTCCCACCTTTTGAAGGACGTGGACTTCAATCGAAAGCCATCCAGAGCTTCTCCCTTCCTGAATCGAACCAAATACTATCGATTTCTCTGCCCGACATTCATATGCCAATCACGAAGTTGTCAATTTTACGAGCCGAATATTAAGTTTTCCCAGCCCGAATCTTATCGCACGAAGTGATTCGCTCCCATCGAGTGGCGACGACTTTCGCGTGCCCTCAAAAATGTTGTCAAGTAGTGACATTTAATGATAAAATGCGCTCTGGTTAGGCCCACTGATTCGAACCCAATCTGCCTGGCCGTTTATGAATAGAATGAATTGTTAGATTCAGGGGGGGGGGGTAAAATTTGCATAATCGAGTCCTATTAGAATGATATTGTTGACAGATGTTCGATGACCGCTGTATTAGTCATTCTGACCTTTGCTAAAGTGGTTATTTTCATCCACAAGTGTGAACTTTTCCAAATGGAATGCCCTCTTGGGCCTCCTAAGTTGTGACTCTATTCCTGCCACATGCCATTTAAAACTTCTTCTTATTTACATATTCTTGAATCGAACCAAATATGATCGATTTTTCCACTTGATCTTGTTTCCCCGGCTCTAATTTGGTTTTTTAAGCCAAACTTTTACGTTCTGATAGAGCTGATTATTCAATTTCCAGGGCTGGCGTTATTTCGGAGCGAATAATCGTCCTGTATTAATGCTGACGAATATTCCATGTGTTTTTGGTTCAATGAAGGTTCACTGTTGTGATCTCTGCCAAAGTAGTTGCTCCCCTTCATGGAGTCCTTGAAGTCTCATGAGTCGAGTGCCCCTTTAGGTGAAAGCTCTCATTAAGATCTTAATTGGCTTCATTCATCTTTACCTTCTACGGATCGCATACTTGATCTCCCATCTCCACGGTTCCAATCGCGCATATCCCACCCCGAAGTAGTCCTCGCCTCGCGTGCCGCGGCTCCCTCGAGCGACTCCGACTCCGCTTTCAGAGGACTCCAGGCGTCCGGGCGACCGTCGCTCCCTAGAAGCGCAAGTGCCATCGGGTTGACGGCGCGGAGTTATTCATGCGCAGTGACCTTCGCTTCGGCTCTCGAAATTGATTAATTGATATCGAGACGGCGGCCGACGTCGCTGGAGAACGCGATCGCGCCCATATAGTGATCGGGTGCCTCGTTCCCTGGACCGCTCACTAGCGCCGGTCACTCCTCCTCCGACCGGTCACCCTCTCTAGTCCTCCGCGACCATGTCCCGTCGCCGGAATCCCTGCTGTCCTTGTTTTAGGATGTCCTCCAAATGTAAGTTGTGTTAGCTTCTACCTAAGGCACTTTACACTCCGCGCTGAGCTCCTTTGGGCTCAGGTCTTGGCACTATGGCCTTTATAGAGGACCGAGTGGACGGGCTTCACGATCGGCATGCTTATTTGTTTGGGGATTACTGCATTAAACATGGTGACCGTGTTTTAAGCGGTGTATCCGAAGAGCCTAGGGGCTACCTACTTTATGAGGGTTGTTTCAATAGTTACTTAAAGGTGGGGGAAAACGGCAAATCCACGTTATAAAGGGTTCTGGAAGTGTAGAAGTGGCTACGTTATCTAGGCGTCGGAATTCGGGCCTTCAACGTTGGCTTAAGTTCTTCAAAGGAGCTTTTTCAAAGTGCTTTCCTTCTGATGTTATTTGGACATTCTCTGGCTATATCCAAGCATCCCTGGCCATCCTCCACCCCCACAAGCATGTCCAAAGGTGCGAAAAGAAGGCCGATGTGACCATGAAACCGATCTTTCAAGTCGACCAACTCCGTTCCCGAGCCTCTCCGCTATGCGGACACTTTACAATCCCATTTCGCCCTCCATTAAACTCCTTTAAACTCGGTTAAACTGCTTGGCGTCCGTGCTGTGGCCCTTCGCACTGAACACGCAACACCCGAGGACCCTGAGCAGTCCTAATCCGTGCTAATGCGCCGGGAAACCTTCGGCAAACAGAGGCGTCCTCCAGCACAAGGCTCCGCTTCTTCTTGACGTCTTTCTGGGGAGAGTTGCCGAGCGGATCCGATTACAACGCGAGATGTATCACTTCCGAGGCTGTCGGAGTTGGCGCACTCCCACGCCGTTCCTGGCTTCGCTCTCTTTTTGCATCGTTATCGCCTGTTTTGATCTCCTTGCGCCGTCGTCAAGGCCGCGGAGAACACGAAGGGTCGAAGGGGCTCGTTATCTAGGACGACAGGGATAGGTCAGAAGCCGCTAGGAATTCAGAAACGGGCACTGATTGGATCGCGCCGATCTTCGCTCTGAAGAAGGAGAGCCTGCAGAGGTGCATAGGAGACTCTCCTAACTATTGGGTCGATCAAGAATGGGCGATTAATTCTTCTGCAACGGGCAATTAATCTTAGGATCACCTTTTGCGGAAACCCACGGGGGAAGGGGGGGAGGGGTGTACTTCTAGAGGCGTAAAAATGGAACTTAACCTATGAGTTTGATTCGATCTGTGCTCTGAAGGATCGACGATTAAGATTTTACGGGATTAAGATCTATCAAGATTAATATCGGAGATATGGTCCCAAGAACAGCTCCTAGTTTGGCTCTAATCAATGGAGGCTTGACGCTAGCGCTACAGGCTGAGGACTACGGTTGTGAAAGTTGCAAACCGAAAAGGTCAAATGATGACGGGGATAGGTCATAGAGAGAACTTCAAGTGCTTTTCAAAAAACGAGGACTGATTTAGAGTGATGGACGGTTAGATCTAATGGATAACCACCTGCTGCGCTCCGCCGGTGATTCTAGTTCTTAGGGGTTTTCTCCGTTCAGTCCGACTATGTCGAGCCTGACTGTAGTTCTAGCTAAAACGCTTTGGAGATCTGACAGTGTTGGACACATATGTTAGGTACATATGTCGGACACATGTGGGCACACGTGTTGACACAAGAAAATGATAACTTACAACTTACAAAGGAACAAAGGAACTTACAAAGTTAACTTACAAAGGAACATCCTCAAGTGTCCCGTAATACTTTGAAATGCAGGTCAGTTGCCTTAAATGGTCGCAATGTCAGATTTTGGTCTCAATCCATCATCCACGAGCGCCGGAAGTTGGAATTTGTCTTTCACCTAGAGAGCATGCTAACTGTGATCGTGCTAGGATTAGGTGCGTGACGAGATTCTGCGACCTGGCTAGTCTCCTACTTCTAATTCCTACGCCGAGTTGTCATACCCCAGCGTTGAAACACGACGAAAACACGGATAAGGTGAGAAGGTGGTGACAGCACGCAGTTGAGAAAAACTATGAGCGAAGGATGATGGAGCGGACTAAGTGGAACAAGTGACAAGAGAGGGCTGAGATACATCAACGTCCCGTTTCCAAGAGGATAGGTTTTCATCGTCGCTCAACAGGTGTCCAGAGAGTGCAGAGGAGTATAACAACACTATAACATGACTTGAAGGGACTTATTCTCCAGCCTTCTCCAGCCTTTGTGAGCGCCTAGAAAAGAACCACTAACAAAATGATCCTTTCCCTAGATCCAAAGAGATTCTCTATGATTGTGAATGAGAATAAGCTGTAGCAAGGATACTGTAGCAGAGGTGTGACGGGGACTTTTGACAGACTTATAGTGTGCTCAGCTTTTTCATTTTTGCACACAATCCGAAAATAAGCACGTCCCCATCTTTTGGAACCGTTCAGAGTCTCTATGTGCCAGCAAAACATTGTCCCAGATAAACAGCCCTTTCGTTGGGTTAATTTGCGGATGCAAACGTATTTACGACTACGACGAGCGGATCCTAATTCTGGACAAAGCCATGCCATGTCCAGAACAGAGACGAGCTAGCACAGGACCAACATGAAGAAAAGAAAACAATTCTCCACTTGTCGGGCTGACCTTTTGATCTGTGGGGACAGAGCGATAAGCGAGGTGCTTGTGATAGCGGAAGTCAACACTGGAACAAGGACATGTGTTGCTAGTGAAAACATGTCAGATGGAGGGTTTAAGATGCAGGGAAGGTAATGGATCCTGTAGAGATGACAACAAAAACGGAAATTGGAGGACTGTGTGACCGCTTCTTGAGATCAACCTATGTATGTAGTTTGCAAGGCAACAGCCCTTAAGTGTCAAACTTTTTAGAATTAGCAAATAAATAGATTTTAAGGCTATAATTGTCGGTTTTTATTGCCGCAGTACCGTCTCCAAATCTACCTGTCACTCTATAACGCGCTGTGACACTTGGGTCGCCGCTTGTCGAGAGGCATGTGATAAACGCATTTCACGCTCGTTTGTTTTCAAAATACCCCTTACTTTTCAGATTACGAACTAATTTGATATTAATGGGAATGACGAGCATTACCAGATTGGAGAGCGTTTGCGGCAAAACAGGTTCGATTAGCTGTTCTGGCTAGTCGCTAAGGACGTCTTTTAATCCAGTGATGCCCTCCATAAACTATTCTAATCGCATATTTTGATCCCTTAAGTGTAGAATGTCACACCATTAGTCGCCTGGTCGCTTGTATGCCTCCAAACCGTATCTATAGAACTCTGTCCAACTGTGATACATACTCCCTCGTCACACAAAAAGGTACATGACACCAAGCAGGCGTTCGAACTACCTCTGTGTTTGCTTTGGCCGCGAGAGAAATGACGTTGCGCCAGCTAACCACACCAACACTTCGTCCCCTCGTCCAAGTCTTCGTTCCTTTGTGCCTAACGTGATTAAGGCTCTCAAACTGCACCCCCACAATGCAACAGAGCAACGACGAACCTTATCTCTGCTGACGTGACTTTTGGAGAGATGCAGATCTAGCGAGCTCAAAGGAGAGTCGCAATATTTGCAATTCGACGCGTTCGCCACGGCGTCAAAAGAAGCCCGTTAACTTTCCTGTTTCATGGAAACAGAAACAATTTTTTTTGAGAGAGGGAAACGTTTGCAACAGTTGAGCCCGGTTGTAACCGCAAGGGTTAAAATGAGGACAGAAATATTTCCAAAGATCGCTTATTATATCAGCGAAAGCGAAAGCAAGAAAGAAACATTTCAACAGTGAAACATTTCTCCCGTCTGTGGCCGCTGAACATAACCAGAAAAGCAAAAACGGTGAGAGAAGTATTTTCAAAGTAAAGTGCTGGTCTTTGAGAACACTTGTTGTCATGGGAAAAAGGCCACCTTATCGCTGTAATTCGACGCGTTCGCCACGGCATTAAAAGAAGCCCGCTAACTTTCCTGTTCCATGGACTCTAAGGGGCTAAGTTCCAAAGTCGCAACCGAAGTGTTTACGTCTCCTGGACTGACAAGTGCAGTTAACACCAATTACGTGGATATGATGGATAGATACACTTCAGCAACGTCCGCGTGCCATATGATCTGGTTCTTCCCTATGACTTGCTCGGCCTTAGGTTCATTCACAGTTCGTCACTTCCTTAGGTGCATCTCAAGTTGTTGCAAGTGCCGACATTTGCAACTCTTTTTCTTGGCGGGGACAGGAAAGCAAACAACGTTCGGAGTGCGTGCACGCCAGCTGACTCTAGAGTTGCCGAGGAATTGCTTTTCCAAGGGCATCTGTCAGTTTGTATTTCTCTGACACATCGAACAGCGCTACTGTAAACACGATTACGAATGTGACTGACCCAATCGGTCTTAAGTTTCTGCTCCTGCTTGATCCCGGGAGTAGAGTGAAAATGGAGAATATAAATGGTCAGCTCAGCCCTTGCTTACTAACATTCATCAAGTTAGCTCATGCTCCTGGAAAAGATTCCAAAGCTTCGCCTATTTTGGCCCCCTTCCCACACTTTCCTGATCGTATGCTCTTAAACAAAAGCACCTCTTCCGTTCCCATAAGCTTCCACCCACATCCATCTCCTTGACAAGCGTAGCCGTCCGCGCTACAAATTCGGGAGGTCCCTCGAAGATGCTCACCGCCGATAAATCAAGTTCCCTTTCGCTTGCGAGCGCCGATCGAAGATCGAAGTCGTTAGCGCTTCCGAGTCGCTTCACGATTTATCGCCCTTCTGGAATCACACTCCGAATCTCGGAGGTGTTCGCGTTCTTCGATCTCGGAGCTACAGTAATCCCCCAAAAATTCAACTGCACTAGAGGGCGCAGACATCCGCCGCTGCAGCGACGCCCTTTTGCAACTCCGAAATCTCCGTTCCGTCAAAACATCGCAAAGTGCGTCGCCCGCTGGTTCTCCTTTGTTCGCCCGTTTGGCGACCCTTTCGTCTTCCCACGGTCCCATAGCCGACGGGAGACCCGGACAGGGCTGTTGGAAAACAAATGTAGGGTGAGCCATAAATATGGGCAAGGCGCGGGTTCCTTGGGTCAATAAGAACAGTACATTTCGGTATTTCCTGGACGGAAATCCGAGGGATGGGCTGCAAGTGGCTAGCAGGAACGTCGCCGTATCGAGTGGATTATGCAGATGAATCGCTCCCGAAAGGGACGCTCGGGGAAGTACTTTCGGATCGTCGCCATGCTCTTGAAGCGCTTCCGACCCAGACCCATTGAACTGAAATGGACTGCGCCGACAACAAGGTGTTTTTCGCAAAAAGAATCGTAAGAGCAAACAGCCGGAACGCGGTCCGTCCCTCAAGTGCACCGAACGACCATTTTATGTCCTCCGTGGCGCGTAAACAAGAAGCGGCGGGGTAAACAAAAGTGCAAAATGGGTGCATCTGGGATGAAGAGCTCCAGATGAGGCGCCGAGAGAAGCAAGGCGCTTCTTGAAAACGTGGACTCAGAGGGTCCGGATCTTAAGGGGTGAAAATGTGTTCCTATGCAAGAGAAGCCTGCTACTTAAAAGATACAGTTCTTCAATTCCAATGATCAAATGGTTTTAGGGTCAACTTTCTCTGATTTTGCTGCAATTTCTCTGGTGGACTGGCAGATAACATCTAGATCCTTATCCAAACGAAACACACAAAAATACAAGAACAGAGGGTATAAAGAAGCAGATATGTCAGTTCGGCCAATCGATCTCCCTAGCTCGGGCCTGAGGTCACCCAGGGGTCACTGCGGGACTCAGGTGGCCTGGGATGCCTCTGGCGGCGAGGCAAATTCGGAGTGCGCGCGCGTGGCGCGGCGTCCTTGCCGGGTCCCCTCCCCACAGAGCCGAGCCAGCGCCGCCACACAGAGCGACGCGCGCATTATTCGCAACACTCTCCGTTTAATGCCTGGTTGTTGTCTCTGCCGCCGAATACGTCCCCCGCCAGCAGCAGCCGTTGGATTCTGAAGGCCCCACTAGTCCCTCAAAGTCCCCCTCTCCCAGGCCACCATGTTCAAGGCGCTCTTCTCACCGCTGCGGCATGTTTCAGACCAACACGACAAGATCCAGAAGAAGACGTTTACCAAATGGATCAACTACCACCTCGAAACGGTAAGTCCGGACCCCTTGGGCTGGGAAGGGAGAAACCCTCCGGGTGCTGATCGTCGCAGCCACCGCGTTTTAAATTTATTACTTTTGGCGCTTGCCGAACAACCGGTTCGGCTCCCTTTCTGCGATTCCTTTTGTCACCTCCAGGGACTCCCCTCGTCGGGCGATCCTAGAAGTGCGGACGGAGAAGGAGCAGGGCAAAACCGCCTTGCGGCCATGGAAACAATAACACATGACGGGAACATGACGTTTTTGATTAATGTCCGTCATCGCCTCCGGGTGATGGATGGCCGCGGCGTGTGGCCCCTTAGCTCTCGAGTTGAGATGCAAAACGTGCAAAAAAGGAGGGAAGGATTGCTTTTGTGATATGTTTACCTGGTGAGCTTTGCGGAAGTGAACTCTCTATCGATCATGGAACCTTTGGAACCAAAATTTCACATTCTCAAATGTTCCAAATTGCAGCACAACTCCTCCCGACAAGTGGAGGATCTGTTCGAAGACCTTCGCGACGGCGTGCTCCTATGTCATCTGATCGAAGTGCTCACTGGAGAGGCGCTGGTGAGTCGGCTTCTCGGAAGCGCCGATGACCTTTCGGCGATACGAGATTCGATCTCGGAATTCGCGCCGAAGGCGTCAAGGCCGATTTGACGCTATTAACCCATGCCGCTTTCAGCCGGTGCACAAAGGTCGAGTCTCCAAGAGGGTGCACCACATCAGCAATCTCACCACGGCCCTTACCGTACTTCGCCGCCGGGGACTCGAACTAATCAACAACAATCCGACCGACCTGGCTGATGGAAATCCAAGGATCGTCCTCGGCCTTGTTTGGCAGATGATTCTGCACTTCCAGGTACTGCACGAACCACGGGGACAGCGTAAATGCTAAGAGGGAGAAACATTTGCAACAATTGAGCCCGGCATCACATAAAAAAAAAGTTTAAATAGTGGTATTTTCCTTTCCTGTGCGGTCAGAAGTTTCTTTCAATTTCGCCCTGTTGTAAGCGCAAAAGTTGAAACGACGAGAGAAATATTTCCAAAGATCGTTTATTATATCAGCAAAAGCGAAAAAAAGAAAGAAACATTTCAACAGTGAAACATTTCTCTCGTTTGTGGCCGCTTAACATATCCGCAAAAACAAAAACGATGAGAGAACTATTTCCAAAGTACAGTGTTGCTCTTTGAGAACACTTGTTGACATGGGAGAAAACGCCGGCCTTATCAGTCGTCCAATCAAATCACGATGCACGATGTCCTAGCTGTACCGTAATAGGAAATTACACTTCAAGGAAAGCAAATTTACCAAATAAAAAAGTAAAATAAAAATCCGAACTTCTTTGACCGTAACCCCTACCAGGTCGAGTCGAATCTGCAACTCCTGGCCGAGTGGGGCTTCGAGGCACCAGCATCGACCTCTTCGACCTCCTCCGCCGCTTCGACGCCAATCGGTAAGCTCAAGAGCTCGGTGGACCGCGTGATACTCCGCTGGGTGTCGGCCGAGGTCGCCAAGAAGCACGGGATACCCGTCTCCGACATGGACAAATCGTGGCGAGACGGCGTCGCCTTCAACGCCCTCGTGCACCGTTCCCGGCCCGAACTCGTCGACATGGAGCGCGTGAGGCGCTCGACGCCCCGCGAGAACATCGAGAGCGCGTTCAGACTCGCGGAGGAACATCTGAACATTAGGTAAGCTTATACTAAATACTTAAAAGGGAGAAAAACTCTATGGAAACGTAAAGAAAACTCGTGGAAAATGGAAAAAGACACCCCATTTTTATGCTGCAGTGTCATGATTTTATTCGATGGGCCTCTAGAGTTTCTGTCTCTCTCGACTAGCATACATTAACCCGCAACGTAGTTTTTTTGTAGTTTTTTCCTATCTTAACCTGCAACTGTGTAGACCTCTTCTGGACGTGGAAGACGTCCTCTGCGACAAGCCCGACAAACGCTCCATCATCACGTACGTGACGCAGTTCATCCGCGTCACCACCAGTCTCCGGCCCATCGAGCCCCAGCCCCTGGGTTCCCCTTCGGTGGCGCGCTTCCGTTCCCTCATCCAGTGGATCGCCAGCACCTCTCAAGTGGCGATGACCTTCGACCCCCGCTCCGACCTCTACGCTCAGTACCAGGTAAGCGATCGAAGAGAACGTGGGTTACGGTAGTTTCTCGGCTATAGCCAATGACGCTGATTTTTTCCATGCAATATTTCTTGGTGAGTTCACATTATTGGTTGCAGCACTACCTCTCGCTTCGGAAGGACTTTGATGCGCGCAAGCTGGAGTTCAGTGAGCTGACGAAGGCGAAGGACGCGCTCCCCGAGGCAGAGTGGCAGAAGGTCATCGACGAGTGGACAGTCCTTTCCATAAACTTGGAACGTTGGCGCGAAGCTCTCGAGCACGCACTTCCCGGCCCACTCTCTGCGCTGGCCGTCTGGGTCTCCAAGACGGAACGTCTCGTCTCGGAACCCTTGGCGCTCGACAGAGCAGACGCAAAGGCCGCGCTCCAGCGGATAGCCAAACAGATGGAAACACACGAGAAGGTCTTCGCCGAGTACCCTCGGCACCTGGAGACCTTCTACGCCGTCTATAACGCAGGAAGCGTGGAGCGCAGTCCCGTGCCCGCCCAGTTCCTGGAGCCCCTGCGCCTCAGGGTCGAGGGCCTGAATGATGCGTCAAGGGACCGACTCCATCAGCTTCACGTGCTAACCGCCTTCTTCCGCGTGCTGGACTTCGTCCAGCTGCTTCAGGAGAAGACCGAGGCCTGGAAGGGCGCCGAGTCGCTCCGTGCGCTCCAGCGCTGTATCCGCGACTACAACGAGGAACTGAAGGCGGACCCGGAGCGGCGACTGAAGGGCCTGGTAGACGATCTCCGCCGGTTGGCCGTCTCCAAGCAGTCGCGCGAGTCGGCAGACCTTCTTCGCGACGCCGAGAGCGCATTCCGGGACGCGACACTCCGCTTCCGCGACCTCAGCACGCTCCTCGACGAGCAATACCGTCTCTGGCGAGACTTTGAGACCCGCGCCAAGCGTCTAGATGACGAGCTAGACGTCGTCGAGCGGGAGCGTCTCCGCGTGGACAGCTCGATCCCCGCGGCTCTTCGGAAGTGCGAGACGATCGCGGACCAGATCTGCCGGAACGGGTCGACCGAGGCAAGGACTACGGTGAACGAACGTCTCGACGCGATAAGGGCCCGGATCAAGACCATGTCTCAGGTAGACTCTAATGTACCCTACTTCCCTAAGAATGTGTCCAAGAAAATCTTGAGTTATCTTTCCCAGAACCCTAATTTGCCCTCGAAATAGAAGGATTCTTTTCAGCGAAGCGTCGGGGGGAGACTCGTTGTCGACTTTACGGTGCCGTCGACCTCCGCCAGTTCGCCCATCGAGGGAACGCACCTCCACAAGTGGATGAACGACGTGCAGGCGCTGGTGGAGACTAGGATATCGACGGCCGAACAGGCCACCCAGCTACTGGAGGAGTTCGCGGTTCGTTGCTTTGTCGAAGTTAAAGAAGTGTCCGAGCTGTAGATGTTGCCCAAGATTTGCTCTTTGGAGTTCTTCTGAATTCCTGGTTTCAGAAGAAGCAGACGGAGATCCCGACGGTGGAGTCAGAGAGGATCTCCATCATGCGCAACCTTAAGAACGCGCAGAAGGAAGAGCTGAACACGAGGTACCGTACTCTGCGGAACGAGATCCCGATGCGGCAAAGCACGCTGAAGATCGTCGTGTCGATGGTCTCCTCTGTGGAGAGCTATCTGAAGAAGGTGGAGGACTGGACGGAGACCTACTCGTTTGACAATGAAGAGGTGGGGGAGGGGGCTTGACTCCTTCAGAGTGAGTCGTTTCAGAACAAAGAGGACTTTGGGAAGGAGACGGAGATTCTGAAGCAGGTCGACTCGATGCTCGTGGCTTTTGAGTCGCCTGACTACGCGGCCACCATAGAGACGGGGCCAATGCGGAGACGCGTCAAGCAGCTGAGGACCGTAGTCGTGGTAGGTGGAGGGGCTCTAGTACTTCCAAGGGGTTAACTCTGAGGGCTCGCCTGACATGACTTCACACAGTCCTTCTTCAGAGCATCGAGACCATACACGTCGAGAGGACTGTGACCATTATCGAGGAGAAGGTCGAAACCCTCGCGAAACGCGATTCGACACGCGAGGAACAGGTAAGAACCTGTTTAAGCATCCCACTACCGTAACCCGATCATAGAGGCAATTGCTCCCTAGCTACCGTAACCCGAGATGTTTGTGAGTAGGTTACGGTGCCCAGGGGCAGTGGGGAATGCCAACGTGCACTTTCACAGCTGCAGAGTCCCGCTTCCGGCGCGGCCGCGGACAGCTGCGGCAGTCACGTCACGTGGCGATCGATCATAATCGCAGCGAGCAAATCACACAAAAACGTAAAAAGTGCCCCGTGCAGCGGGTTTCGTGAGAATTTGGAACACGGGAAGTGGTCGATATATGCGTATATGCTGAGAGAGGGAAGTATTTGCAACAGTTGAGCCCGGCATCACAGCAAAGAAACGTTTCAACGGTGGGATTTTCCTTTTATGTGTGGTCAGAAGTTTATGACAATTTTGCCCTGTTGTAACCGCAAAGGTTAAAATGAGAACAGAAATATTTCCAAAGATCGCTTATTATATCAGCGAAAGCAAAAGCAAGAAAGAAACATTTCAACAGTGAAACATTTCTTCTGTTTGTGGCCGCTTAACATAACCGCAAAAGCAAAAACGGTGAGGGAAGCATTTCCAAAGTACAGTGCTGGTCTAAACGTGAGAATTCAGAACACGGAAAGTTTATCTACGCCCGTGTTTCTGGATGTTTTCACATTTGTTGTCTTGGAACTTTGACCAGTATCTGGGAAGCAACTGCTCAGGACATGGATAACAAGGTGACTCTTTGCTGGGGACCTTGGAACAGGCACAAACACAAGAAGTACTTATGACAGCTATGAAAATAAGTGACGCCACCTGGAGATTCGTTTGTTCCCTTCTCCTTCCATTTGCTAAAAACACCCATAAAACGGAGAACGCACACTTAGGTCGCGTAGATTTAAGAGCACTTAAAACCTGTTTTACACCTCCCTTGCAGGGCGCGCTCCTGGAAGAGGTTGAAGAAGGCCTGGAGCGTCTGGAGACGTATCGGGAACGCGGAGTAGATCTAGAACCCGTGACGGCGCGCATCTCCGCCGTCCAAGGAGAATGGACAGAGCTCAGCCGCGAGTTCGAACAGGAGGAGAAGGCACGGGCCTCCCTCCTGGCCGAGCTCCTAGCCAAGAAGCAGCAGATCTTGGGGAGGGCGGAAGCCACACCCGGGGAGCTTCGCACCTCCATCGTTACCGTCGAGGTGCTCAACTCGGAGCTCGCACCCTTCTCAGGTATAAGCAGAGGAGATGGCGCAGGGTTACGGTAGCTTGTTTCAGAGGAGCCACAAGTGCCCGAGCTGGAAGAGCGCTGGAGGAAGAAGCGAGTGCACATCGAGCGGCTTCTGGAGGCCGCGGAGCAGCTGAGCCGACTGGAGGAGCGCTTCGCCATCTCCGAGAGGCTGAAGTGCGTCGCTCTAGAAGGTAGGCCTTGTGAGAGTCGGCGAAATCTTTAACCCTAACCCTTGATTCAGGGATGCTCGCGGACTGCGGAGTCCTGGAACGACGTCTGGCCCAAGTGGAACTGAACTCTCCACTCAAGACCTCTACGGAGCGAAGGGTGGCCGCGCTCCGGGGCCTCCTCGAGAAGCGGAGGGCCACGGAGACGGCATCCTTGCGGAAGGAACTCGCCGAGAAGGTGCGCGGCCTGGAGTTCTCCGGGGAGGAGGACCTGCCCATCGCCCGGGAAGTACTCAAGGTAGGCGCTCCGCTGAAGCATATCGATCGGTGCCGGATCGCTTCGTTTTTCGCCTCCGGGATCCGCTGTAACGCGCGGAGGAGGTCCGCCGGCGGCGGTGTTATTCAATCGCGCCGACAGAGTCCCGGCTCTGATCGGAGAGAGTTGCGTTCCGAAGACGCAACTTCGCTCGCGCGTCGCAGACCGGTTTCCTTTCCGAGACTTCTGCTTGTCAACAGCCTTTTTCGCCTTCTTCGCGCGTCGTGTGTGGTGGTGGTGGTGGGGATGTCCCTGTGCACTTTCAGGACTTTTATTTTTCACCCCTTTTTGTACCCCTTGTCAGAATGCCCACCTTAGGTCTCAAGACTTTTACATACATCATTTTGGACCACCTTGTGCTTCTTGACACACTTATCAGAATGCCCAGAATATTTTGATCTTAAAAAGCACCCTTTGGCAAGGCAACCTGTCCAGTCCACTTTTAAGACACTTTTGTGATTCTGTGTTTCTGTTTTTCGTGTTTCCAGTGCTTCTACTGGCCTATGAACATCACCTGGACCTTCAAGTTACGGGAGACACATCTGTCACCCGTCGGGCTTCCTGTTTTGAAAGGAATCATGTTTTGGCGTGTAACTGATACGTCCGTCGAAGTGACGGACGCCTGGGTGGCATCCTGGCGGCACGCGTCCAGATTCGCCGAGAGTCACGAGACGAGATAGCGCCTCTATCGCCGCATTCCGCTTCTGACGAGAAGCGTCCGGCGGAGCACGCGGCGTTCGGAGTTGTCCTGTCCCGAAAGTTCGGAGACGGGGGCGGCAGACCCTTTGTTTCGGTTCCACGGAGAAGGCGCTCCCTTGCAACAACACTCGACTCGTAGCGCGCGGTTCCCTTTCTGTCCGAAGCCGACAACGTGCTTTACACAGCGCGTCCTGTTGTGACTTTCGTCCGCCATAATCTCCACTCCGCCCGATTTCCATGCCGATCATCCGCGTCGCGGCCAAGGACCTCCACTCAAGGGCGCCAGGATAGAGCACGGGCACTGTAGGGGAGTGTCGAACGCTGGTCGATCATAAAAGGACCATAATAAGAAATTGGTTGGCATTTGATGTTCACGGCCCTCAATGGCGCACCTCCTCCGAGCGCCCTTTCTGGCGACCGGCGCCCTTCCCGCGCCCTTCCCGCCCAGAACTGTCGCTTCGCATTCTTCTCCAGCGCTCCCAACGCTCCAACTTGTTTTTGAGTCACTTTTCGACCTCTTCCAAAGTTCTCCGCGGACCATGCCGAGTCCTCCGAACCCGCGGGCGTCACATGTCCTCCTCGAGCGGCGTCGGCATGTGGTCCGCACAGTCGGCTTATGAGCCGCGGCTAATTGCGTCGTCGCCTGATTCAGCGCGCCGCGGCCAACGCACTTAGACACAACTTCTCCGATGTTTTCGCTTCTTCTCCATCCGCCACCGTCGGACGCCAAGGCGCTCCTCCTCCGGTCACTTCCATTAATCAGCAGCAGCAGCGTCGTCGTCGACTGTTTGTTTGTTGGCGCCTCTGATAAGTCGCTCCGGACGGCGCCGCCCCGCGAGCCGAGAAGACGGCGACAGAACCCGTTATGCGTGCACGCGGCGACGTTGCGACTCTCCTCGCGGCATTTTGTTGCGATCGGTCGCGACCGCGTTCCTCTCCCGCGCTTATCCCTGGCGACCAGCCCCAATCCGATTCTGAACCCCATTCTGGACCCGATTTTGAGTCCCTTCTGACCCCTCCCCTCGGGGGAACCCCTCAAGTATGCACCACTGCGACAACGTGGTCTCTGTCCACGGCCTGTCCGCGCCCAATTCCTCTCCAGCGCCCGTCACTTCAATAAACAAATACCTCGTCATTAGTGTCCGCACGATTAGCCGCGGCATCCGAAGCCCTCGGGAACGGGTTCTCGAATCGGCGCGGTCGCTGTTCAAGGTTGCGCGTTCACTTTCGTCTTCTTTTAAGAACTCAAACGCCCACGCGTGCATGAGTGGGCTATCTGCTAGTGTACCCGCAACCCGAAGCCAAGATCTTCTTCTCTCCGAGTAAGTCGGCCTGTCGCCGCGCGTCATCTCCGCCATTGATCACTCTGAGCGATCGGAGTCGTCGCGCACTTGGGGATGAGGCGCGGGGCTCCCCGTGGGAGGGGCGAACGCGAAATTTCGAAAAAAGAAAACAAACAAATAAAACTCGGAACAGAACATGTATCGCCGCCTCTCGGCGCCTCGATCCGAGGGCTCAGTCCCGAAACTGAGACGAGTTAAGAAGCTTGTCACGGAGTACTGTAGCAGCACTCCGAGAATTAGGTGCGTCTTTGGGTACTAAGGTTGGTCAGCCGGTTTCCCTCTGTTGGGTTTGAACTTACTTTGAAACGGCCAGGCGTTGAAGGTCCTACTTGAGAACATCTAGACTTTCGAGCATTCCTTAGGATGAATCACAAAGGGCCTCCGATTCTAAATGCGACCTTTTTGGCTCCTTCCCGACTTTTGTAAGAAGTTTGAGTGATTTATGGCTGAGATCAGATAGATGGCGTTCAGCTCGATCTGTGGCAGTCGTCCTGAGATTGAGATGAGCTTGTTGTGGGGTACTGTAGTGACGCTTCAAAAATGAAGTACTTCTTTCGGTACTCAGATCGGTCAGTCGGTTTTCTCTCCCTTCTGGGTTGAATTGCGAATTTTTTGCTTTCTCATGTGTTTATATGTTCTATGTAGCTGAAGTTGTGAAAAATGCCCTTCGTGTTCCCTTAAGTGCTTGAAATTAATCACAAGTGGTCCCGGTTCGAGTTTCGCATTATCCGGCTTAAACATTCGCATGATTTATGGGTGGCATCAGAAAGGTGGCGTTAGACTGAATTATGATCATTCATCTCCCTAATTAGTACGACAAATCAAAAATTATGACCTTTGTTTTGACGTTTTCGGACTTCGTCTTTGAAGATTCCTTCGGAATGTCTTCCGCCGGGGCACATGTGCTTTGACTTAAGAAATTTAGGCGATGTATGTAATGACATCTGCAGATCGCCTCGTTTCTTTGATCATTCGGGGGAAAACCCAATCATTTAACGTCACTCCGATTGAACCTACCAAGCCTCTCTAGTTTTTCTTGTCCAAAGCGGAACCTTTGGAAAACCCAGTAGCTTTTAAACGCAGTAGGATAGATCAGATCAAAGACCTAGAAGTCCGAAAAGTCGGATTTCACTTCGATCCAAAGATCCAACCCTGTTTCCCACTTTATGTTAGGGTGCTCCCACCACCAGAACCGCTACTTGGGGAACAACTTGGGCCCACTAAGATCTTCGCGGTTAACCACCCCTCCTTCTAGGATACCGCCCAAGAGGCGACCGCACTCTACCACAGCAGCAAGAAGGAGCATCCAGAGGAGGAGCTCGAGCAGAGTTTGACACGAGTGGAGGCGCTGCTGAGTCGCAAGATGGAGTTCTTCCGACGACTCGAGCACCTGCACGAGACGGTCCAGGCGCTCCGAAGCCAGAACAACGAGTGGAAAGTCATCGACGCCAGTCAGGTGAGCTGGGGACGCCAGGAGGTTACGGTAGTCATCTGTGTTTTTAGATCGACGATGTGAAGGCCAGGATCGCGGAGTTGTTGGCTCAGATCGAGGCGGAGTTCGTCCCGGAGTCGGACTCGCTCGCCGCGGAGCTCGACGCCATCGAGGCGTTCTTCTTCCGCGCGGAAGTCGAGCGAATTCGCGAGAAGTAGGCGTGGCCTCACGGGATACCGTAACCCCGCTCGTTCAGGTTCAACTCTCTGCGCTGCGAACTTCTGGCCCAGCGTCGTCTTCTGGAGGCGCGCGAACGCTTCCTGGCGACGGTGAAGGAGTTCTGCGCGCTGGCCGATGGCGCCGACGCCACCCTGAGGTCGCTAAGTGGTAGAGAAGGATCCTCGTTCGACGAAGACGAGATTGCACGAATTGTGAGTGGCTCTGTCCCGGGCTACCGTAACCCGGATCGTTTAGACGAACGAACTTGGCGAACTCCTCGTTTCCGTGGATTCGCTAGGAAACCGGATGATCGCGGAGCAGAAGGAAGCCGATATGACCGTCAAGGGTCTCGGCGTCGACGACGTTCTCCTCCGGCTGCGCGGGGCGTTCTCCGCCGCGCCGACTACTGTAGGTTTCGGGGTCTTGAGAAGAAGGGTTTGGCATCGGATCCAATAAATCAAGGAGGTCCAGATCTCTGACCCGGGGCGTATTCAGGCCGAACGCGATCTATTCGATGAAGTGCACGACGCACTGGAGACGAGAGTCTCCACCTGCAGTGTCACCCCAATGGACACCGAAGCTGACCCCATCGCCGCCACCTACCCCTACATCGCCGGACAACAGGTGCCCCTCGTCTTCTTGGACTTCCTTAGACCGAGCCCCTTCAGGCAGCCTCTTCTTCGGAGCAGGACCTTGTGGAGGAGATGGGAAAAGTCGCCCGTTCGGACGAGCGCCGGGCGAAGCTGGGGGAGTGGCGGCAGCGGCTCCAGGAGCGCGACGCCAAGCGCTCCTCGGAGGTCGAAGCCGCGACGCGCCGCTTCCTCGTCGCTATCCGGAAGCAGCTCGCCGAGCTGGACCGCCAGTTGGCGACGGCCATCGCCGAAGGGGACAAGCAACACGTGGACGCGCTGGACCAGGGGGCCTGGGCCCGCTGGAAGCTGGCGCTGAGCGAACTGGAGCGGGAGGTGGAGGCTGCGGATCTTGCCGCGCCTCTGCGTGCACCGCTGAAGGCCGACTTCGCCGCTCTGGAGAAGGACGCCTTCGAAACGGACAGCCGGGTGCGCCGGTTCAACGAGCAATGGCGGAAGAAGCAGGTGAGTGGAATGGCTTCCTTGGACGTCACAACACGGAGCATTTCAGGAGAAACAGAAGAAGTTGTTGTCGAAAGTGGAAGCCTTTGGAAAATGGATGGACTTGGTAGAGGAGGACCTGAACGAAGTGGAGCAGAGCGGCGCGGAGCCCTCCGAGCGGAACGAGAAGCTCGGACAGCTCCGGGAGAACTGCCTCTCCCATGGCCGACTCGTGGAGAAGCTGGAGAGGACGCGCTTCGAGCCGGAGCAACAGAAGGCGGTCGACGCCCTGTGCGCCCGTTACTACGCGCTCCTTCACAGCCTCGAGCGGGACTTCACTCCCTCGGAGAGGATGATCCCGATCCGCGTGGACACCTCGATGCCCTCCTCCTCAGCGGCGATCCTGTCGCAACTCTCTGTCAGCTCTGTGTGCTCCTCGGAGCCGGAGTCTACTGGAGCTTGGGAGGAGGCACGGGAGAAGGACCTCTTGCCCGCGGGCCACTTCGACGACGACGTGGAAGTGGACGACGCGACGAGAGAGGCCCTGGAGAAGCTCGCCGGAGCACAGTCCATCCAGACGATCCGACAGGTCTTCGACGAGATCGCCCTCATCCGGAGAACGACCGTCGACGACCAAAACACCATCTTGAACAGCTACGGACTGAAGGACGTGGCCGACGCCGAACAGGACTTGAACAGATTAAAGGTGGGATTACGGTAGCCACATGATCTGACGGAGATGTTTAGGAAATCCGATACACGAGCTTCGTGTGGCAGAAGGAACTAGACTCGCTGTTGCCGAAGCTGGGAAGTGCCGATAGGGAGACGGCCGAGCAGCTGATCCACTCCTTCAGAGTCTTGGATGAGCCGAACCAGGTGGGTGTTTATCCAGCGTTTATGTTAAAACGGACCTGGATTCTCCAGAGCCTCACAAATGGTCTAGTTTCGGTCGAGCTTCGCCAAAGTCCACAACCGTGTGTTTCTGAGTGTGAAAGCACGCTTCGAATCTTTTTGCACTTCTCCGAATGCGAAAACTAAAGGTCGGAAATCGGCGAATCGGGTTTCACGCCCTCCGCACAAAGGAACGAAACTAAACGCACTAAAAGATAAAAAACAGTCAGAGAAACAAAGCCTCCTGTGTTCCAGACCTTCTGCGTCGCACTGTCCAAGGAGATAGACGAGGAGAACGCACTTCGAAGCAACTACGAAAAGATCATGGCTGATCTGGCCTCGGTGAAGGAGGCCGCCCGATCCGGCGACGGCTCCGTGGCCGCCGCCACCCGAAGCCGCCTCAGCTCCCTCGAGATGAACATCGACGTTCTGAAGACGCAGTGTCGCCAGCCGCGGAAGTACGTCCGCAGCAACGTGGACCACTCCCCTCGCTCCGCTTCGCCCACGCGAAGACGACGAATTGTGCTTTTGGTGACGAGTACGGTACATACCGTAATCAAGGTGATCGAAGAAAGACTCCGAGTGTCCCCCGCTGGTCCTGACAGCGAAGGCAACGAGGAGCTCGTGGCACTACTGAGGGATCTGAGCATCATGAACATCCACTTGTCCAAGGCGCCCGACTCGGAAGAGGAAGGCCCACAACTTCTCGAAGACCTCCTGTCGCTGACTGAGTCCGCCAAGGAGATCTACGCGAAGATCGAGAAACTGAGGAAGGAGAGCAACCCGAAAGACAAGGAAGACAGGGATCTGATCTTGGCAGCTGCAAGGGTAAGGAAGGGAAACACTGCAGGGATAATACTCGCTTTAGGACGGACGAGCCGGCCTTGAGTCCATCATTAGGAAGATAGACGCGTTGCCCGAGCAGAGCGAACTCACGGCCAGGTATCGCTCGGTCATCGTCGACGTCATCGCATCCATTCTGGTAAAGCACCTATTCGCGATCCAATATAAGTTCACCATTTTAGAAAATCGAGGATGAGTTGCCAACTCCCGAGTCCGCGAGGCCAGTGGAAGTGGAGGACAAGCCCACCACAAACGGACACCATGACATAGAACCAAAAGATGAAGAGAAGCAGGCCGAGGCAATTGAGGAGGCCCAAGCGGTGGCCCGAGCCAGACGAGAGATTGAGGCTCCAGAGCTAGAAGACGCTCGCGTCCAGAAGGAGCAGGCCGAAGCCGAGCGCGAAGAGGCTGAGCGACGCCAAGACGTCCTCGCCAAGGCCGTCGAAGCGTCCCTCGCCTCGCTGGACAGCTCCACGCAAACCGTCGACG
>JADLIF010001985.1:0-21037 GCA_016648015.1 Steinernema khuongi | reverse complement strand
GCGAAGAGCGCGAATCCGAGGAGGACCGACTGGGAGGCCATGACGATAGAGTGACTTTGGCGAGGGAGAGGGCGCTCTTATAGGCGCGCATTTGGGTCACCTCGGCTCGTTAGCGGTGTTTTTCGTGACATGATTGGGTGCTCTCATAGGATGAAGGACATTTCGTGAAGTCTAGTGAGAGGCCAGAAAGAAGAACAAGAACGGATTGTACAAGAGCTGATGCCCACCTGGCTTAACATCATACTGATCCAAGAATGCTTAGAATCGGACATTCTTTCTGTAAGAAAAAAAAGGACAAAAAGAGGGAAATGAAGCAAAAGGAAAAATAAAAAGGGATGCCCAAGGCAGGAATCGAACCTGCGTCGCCACGGCCACAACGTGGAGTACTAACCACTATACTACTTGGGCCGATTGCATGTGCGATTAGAACAGTAGATAACACAAATGACAATGTGACAGGACCTCTGAGGTGCGAAAAGCCTTCCCGATACAGTACTGTCCACCAATCTCCTAACGCTCAGAGCCAATCAGTGTGTGAACTTTTTCGTTTCCTTCTCATGAGTTTTTCCTTACTGAGGGGATATGTGAGATACTGAAACTGTATGGACAGTCCCATATTTGATTGTCGCGCTTTCTTCAAACATTGTCATTCTTGGTGCAGTGGCCGCCTTCTTGCACCCAAGCTACTTTGTCTCGACTGTCTAACACAGTCTAAACCAGTCCGCCTTGCTCCCTCATTTGTTCCTTGTGAAACAGGATGCTCGGTCGCGGACTTCTTCCTGCCGTTCTCCTCTGTGTCCTGACGACGGTTGCTGTTGCGAACGATCAACGTCCGAAGCTTTTCTCAGTGAACCTGGTGAAGTTCCGAAATAACCTCACTGACCACGTCAAGAAGGACATTGTCAAGGAAGTGAAGAATCTGCGAAAAAATGTGCTAGCTGAGAAGAATCAGATCATGGATACTGTGGATATGCAGATGCGTGTGTGCTTCAGAAACACGGTGGATCTCCTATCGGAGCTTCAGGACACGGTCGACCCGGAAACGCTGATGGAAGTCATGAATGGCGGGAACCCCAATAAACTGTTGAATAACAAGAATACCGTAACCAAAGCAAAGGAGGCTCTCACCGAAGCAAAACGGTGCTTTGGGAGTATCAAGGAGCAGGCAACGATCGACGCCAACGAGCTGAGCAAAACAGCGCAGGAAAACATCACCAAGATCAAAGACAAGCTCCAGGACAAGTACATCCAAGCGTTTAAGAACGGAATGAAGACCATGATGCGGAACCTTGAGGGCGATGCACGTCGCGCTTTCGCAGAGCTGACCAGTGTTCCGAAGGTCGTCGGCGACGCCTTGGCCGTGCAGCTCAAAGGAGGCGCCGAAGACGGGCTGGACGAGTTGCATAAGGTGAAGCGTCAGTTCATGAAGCCGCTGAGCATCGGTGAGTTCAACCGCTGTTCTACACGTGTGAACCATCTTTCCTAGGTCTCCTTAGCAGCGCCGTCGTCTTCTACATCTTCGCCTCGGTCGTCTCACTCTGTCTGTGCAAAAGATGCGTCAGGCCGGAAGGTGGTCTTCAATACCAAGAAGATGCCGATAATGAAAAAGCCGCATCGAAGGGCAACACGAAGAGGATGTGATGCCAATGTTGATGGATTGTACTCGGTCTGTGTTAAAGTAAAACCGAATGTTTAACATTTAGCGCTCTCGTGACTCTTGAAGAAGGAGCCTTGACTTGGAGGGAGAACTTTTGGGAGATCTTTGGTGCTTCATAATGTGCCGAATGACCATTGAAAGAAGATTCTTATGCTACTAGAAGCTTGGTCCAGCTATGCGACGATTTTCCACAACAAGACGAGGGCGATACTAAACTATGCGGCACCTTTAATTTGGCAGTAGTGGGTTGTATACTTGCGCTTTTTTTTTCATAGTCCGCCATTCCCTCTAAGGAGTGATCAACCAATCTGAGAGAAGTTGATAAGGAGATACTATTTGCTTCTGTTGCGACTGTGCTATCCATAGAAGACCTTCTTCTTACCGCTGGCATTCTTACGACCCATCTCATCACGCAACCGTCAGACATGAAGAAGCCAGACAGGCTCAAGGCTCGTTTAGTCCTTTCACTCGTTCGTTTTGATTTACCGAAATCGGTCACAATGTTCCGACTCCGGACGAGCATGGGCCCGCTGCTCGTAACGGCTCTTCTGATCTCCGTTTGCCAAGCGAAGCCAATTGTCAATGACGTCGCTCCTTATTCGGAAGACTCTTCCGTCTACATCGTGCTACTCCCCGGAGAGGAGATTCTTCCCGCTAACAAGACGAACTGCGCGGACATCAACATGGTGAGCCGGTACTCGTGGAAAAAGGGACGGCCGATCATCTGTTCTCCACCTGAGTCGCACCATAACCCGACGACATTAGGGGACGTCGTCCTCGTCATCATCGGAGGGTTCAGTTTCGGCATCGCCCTAGCGCTCTTTGCCCTTGGTTTGTGGAGTGCGAAGCGGACGGTCCTCGTGAGGGAGATGCCCTCGATGAAGGCAAGTGGTCTTTTCTGTTCTTTCGAATCATGACGATGCATTTCAGAGCAAGAAATAGAAGAGCGGATCTCTTGTGCTGGACGTACTACTTTAAAGTGGTGTTATTTCAATAAATAACATGTTAGTTGTTGTAAATGTTCTTCCATTCGAGTTTTGACGTCTCGGGTTTGACAATTACTCAGAAATGTCCGGCCATTCGATGCTTGCAGCCAGATCCTATGGACTGAAAGATTATCACGAAGTTGTGCTTGTTCGTTCGTTCCTTCTTTTGTTCGTTTCTTCGTTTGCACATACTCCGTTGACTCACGTCAACTTCGATGACGTACACAAGCAGGGTAACCCCACGGTCCCATATTGTTTTGGGTGAATCATCAAAGGATTGTTCACTGTGGGAAGACCCTGCAACGCTCCATCAGAATTCCGCCATCGCGATCGCACCGCCGCGTTGTTCCTTTCTTCCTAACCGTTTCTCCGACCCAAAGAGACCCAAAGCAGCGATGGCCTCTTTCACCATCGCCGTCTAGCGGTCATTCTTTGGACCACCCACGTTGACGCGTTATTTGTTGTTTGCTTGAGCATCCGTGAATCACCTGATTGTTCTTCCAGATATGACGATCGGCGGCCATGTGAAGACTCCGAATCTTAGCTTCAAAAGCCTCGATGAGCTCCAACAGAGCGCGGCGCTCACTGCGCAAGCTCGACGATCAATTTTGGATCGGAAGATGACCCTAGAAAGAGCGCTGAAGAGCCTAGAGAATCTGTACGAGATGGCGGGCAAGGAGCGGCAAAAGAACGGAATCGAGACGGTCTACTCCTACCACTACCGAATCTGTTCCATCTGTCGTCTCATCATCAAGGAGCACCCAGTCTTCTCGAAGACCGACCTCAAGTCGTCTCCCGTAAGCCACTTCCATTTTTGTCTCATTCCAGTCTCGAGTTGCAGGACGGAAGACGGCTGTACGAGTTCTTCAGGCGGAGCCTTGCGGAGCTCGAGAAGATGGATGCCGAATTCACGGGATTATACAAAGGAAAGACCTCTCCGAAGGCGCCCGCGGCTGCAATTATCGAAGTTCCGGCCCTGGCTATCAACGGGAAACCCAAGGATCCTACAGGTGGGAATCCTGTCGAGTGTTTATTTCTGAACGGTTAATATCTTTAGTAAATTCGAGCAACGTCATCTCCCCAAGAGATTTGGTGACGAAGGTCCAATCCGAGGCAAAGTCGGCTTTGATCGTAGATTTCCGGGAAGACCGGAGCGAAATAATAAAATTCAAGACGGAAACACAGATAGCGGTCGCCGAGATTCCGAGGAGTTTCTATAGCGAAAATGCGTAATTGTGACACTTTATTCAGCTGCTTCAATTTGTTGTTTTAGGAACACATACCAGCTTATCATGGGAACTATTCCCGTAGGGTCAGCTGCTCGAAGTCTTCTAAATAGGCTCTCCGACTTCGACTTGGTCGTGCTCCTCGATTCCGGGAATCAACCTGACCCAGTGGACGCGAATGGGACGTTTATAAGGAATTCGCCGACTGGCGTTCTCTCTATGGCCCTCCACTATTACAACAACTGCAATGTGCCGAAAGCGCCTCCGCTCTATCTCAAGGGTGGATTCGCCAATTGGCGCATGTCCTACCCTGTATACGTGGCCAGTTCCGATGGATCAGCACCTAAGGCGGCTCAGTTTGGAGCGGGAGAGAGCGAAATCGAAAAGGCGATTGCGAAGCTCCGTTCAGCGAAGCGCTTTGACTCCTATCCTGATCTCCTGAAGCCGAAGACTCCCCCTCCACCTCCTGCTCCTGCGCCTGTCGTGGCTCCAGCAATACCTGAAACATCCACCCCTCAAGCACCTACACGATATACGCCCTCAGAAGACGGAGCTTTCACCATCCCGGACAACGTTCCATATATCGAAAGTGGGGCGCCAAGAGTGGAACCCTCCGCCATCGTCAGGCCTTCCACGTCGCTACCCGTTCAGCCGACCCCGATTGAGCGGCCTGCCCGTCCACCTCCACCTACTACCGCACCTTCTGCACCCGAGCCTCCTGTTCGCCAAGTTCCGCAAGTCGATAGGTCGAGAAAACCGAAGCCTTTGGATTACGGTAGCGATCACAACTATTCCTTGTCTGACGATGTAGGTGATCTCTTGTGGACCGAATTTATTGCTCTATATTTCAGAGTGGCAACGAAAAAGACGTCCGAACACTTGGAGGTGGCCGGCCAGATGTTGCTCCAGCCCCTAGGTGAGTTAGCCTCTGAATGTTCCTGATAAATAGTACCTTTGTGCTTTTCAGGATTTCCGCATACGCACCTTCCGTTCAAGTTGCCCCGACGGTTCCTCCATCGCGACCCGTGATTGACCGAACAACGAAGGAAGCGATAGCGAAGAAGGAGTAGGTCCACTTCTCCAAGAAAGGTTCTATAGGGTCTATTTCAGCGCCGAGTTCCAGAGCAACATTATGTCCGTATATGAAGCCTGCGTGCAGAACCTGCGGAATAAATCGAGAAGGGGCCAAGTGGTAGCTGCTTATCCACTGAAGTGTCCGCTCATCTGTGTTGTTTAGCCGCCAGGATGCACCGGATTGGTCAACATCATTAACACCTGCTTCATGAACTCGACTCTCCAGGCCCTCGCTAACACCGCGTCCCTCCGAAGCCTGTTTTGCAAGAAGAACTTGGTTCGCATCGTTAACAGGTACTTCAAAGGACGGCTTCAGCAAATTTTAAGGACTGGTTCAGATACAACGTAATGCGCTCCGAAGGCATCATATCCGCGGCATTCGCGGCTCTGCTAGATACCATGTGGAGCGGAGAGTTCATAGCCGTCCAGCCAGAAGCATTCCGAGTAGGTTGCACTTCATTTCGACTTATATCCTTCCTCTTCCAGGCAGTCTTTGCCAGTGCCGTGAATGAGTTCCTTGCGAATGGCCAGCAACACGATGCCGCGGAGTTCGAAACCGTTCTAGTCGACGCGCTGCATGAGGACACGAACTTGGTCAGCCATCGGAAGCACATTACGTTCCCGGACTTCACAGGAGAAGACCTTCATGCGGACGCGAGGAAGTACGACGAGATCTCCAAGCAGTTCGCCGACTCGCCCGTCAATCACATCTTCAACGTAGGGTTTAACCCCTTGATTTGTCGTGAAACCTTCTATTCCAGCTTCAAACGGTCTCGCCCAAGAGGTGCTCTTCGTGTAGAAGCCAATCGGTCGTCTTCGAGGGAATGCTCAGCATCTCCTTAGATCTTCGTAGTGACGGAATGGAAACAACGCTGGAAGAGTGCCTGGAGAGGTATTTCTCGTCAGAGGTATGCACTTCCGAGAGATCAGGACCATAGAGAGACAAGGGTCTGTCGAGGCCAAAGAGTTACCGTAACCCACTTACGGCTTTTTAAGTGTAAAAATATCTGACAGTTGATGAGATATGTTCAGGAAGTGGACGTGGAGTGTTCCCACTGCAAACTCCGGCAAAGAATGGTTCGGCACACAAAAATGTGGAGACTCCCGAAGGTTTTGGTAAGGCTGGAGCTAAAAGAAGCAGTTTCAACACGCTGATTTAGGTCATTCAACTGAAGCGCTTCGCAGAAATGGGAAATAACTTTATCAAGAAGGACGTAAACGTGCACTTCGGAAGACAACTGGACGTGAAGCCGTTCCTTCACGCGAAGGCGGACTCCTCCAAGAGCGTCTACTCACTGTATTCAGTGACAGTGAGTCCTTGTCGTTGCCCTCACACGCCTATTGAGCTGTTTAGAACCACGTCGGAACTCTCAATTCGGGTCACTACTATGCTTACGTGAAGAATCCGAAGACGCAACAGTGGCTCGAATGCAACGACGAATCTGTGAAGCCGATGTCTGAAGACTCCATACAGGTAGTCTACGCTTTGCACAAATCTGTCTAGACGTCTCATTTCAGACGAAAGCGGCGTTCGTGTTGTACTACACCAATGACCGGTAAAGGAAGCAATCTGTGATGAACTCCACCGTTGTGGATAGAGTTTTATATGGGAGGTGCTGGGCGCCCTCCAAACAGCAAGAGATGGGTCGATGATAAACCACTATATTTCTAATAAACCTGTCAATCCATCTGCTAGGAGCACACGGAATCCCACTGGGACAATGGATCTTGGAACAATGAATTTTTATAAGATGAGCGGGACCGTAGAAGGATGGCTCAGGATGGGGAGTAGCGGAGGGGAGAGACGCAACCGGGCTCTGAACAGTGAAGCTGGTCTAGACATAGTTTGGCTCCTTCCTCCTTCTGCACATGCTCCAGCATTTGTCCATTTGCGATCTCTTCGAAGCGGCCGGTTCTTCACTCTCCGTATATTCGCTCGGGAGGCTTCAGTTGCGTCATATTTACCGTGGGGGTCGGCCCCCTCTCTCGATTTCATACGCAGTGCCCTTCGCTGCTCTCCACGTACGTTGTTCAGATTTTCGGTTTCCTCCCATTGGTCGTTCAAGAGTATGCCGCATGCTCCAGCTGATGAAAATATTTCAAAAGATCGCCGACACAAGAAGAAGGTAGACAATGTGGATGTAGAAGGCCGACTAAAATTGGCAATTTAGAAGCCTCGTGATGTAAAGTATCACATTCAAAAGAAGGACAGGGAGACCGTAGCGCTGAAGAAGCATGTAGAGAAGTTAAAGCAACGAAAACGCCTTGATGCGGGAACCATAATCCACACGTCCGCCGGGAAGCAGTTCGAAATTCTGACTATCCTGGGAAGCGGTGGATTCGGAGATGTTTACAAGGTTCAAGAAGCCGAAAATAAGGAATTCTTCGCAATGAAGACAGAGACGATCGTCGACGACCTGCGCCTCAACCGTCTTAAGATCGAAATGTCGGTTTTTAAGATGATTGACGAGGCGTCCGACGAGAGGAGAAAGCATTTTGCTAAGATGGTTGATAAAGGTTGGCATTCTTCATAGCCCACGTACATGTTAATTTCTCTAGGGATTACTAACGGAATGCGATTCATCGTGATGGAGCTGGTCGGCAAAAGTTTGGAAGCACTTCTCAAGTCGACATCGAAGATTCAGTTCACTCTTGGGACTGCAATCAGTCTGTGTTATCAATCTCTGGAGGCTTTAGATGACCTTCACTCGCTTGGGTACATTCATCGAGATATCAAACCACAAGTTTGTTGACCTACAGTGGTAATCATTCCCTCACCTTTAGAATTTTGCGATGGGACTTGGCGATAATTCAAGAACGGTGTACCTGCTTGACTTCGGAATTGCAAAGCGATATGTTGACGACAGCAAAAACATACGGTACTTCATCGAAGGGCAACGCGGTTCGCATGATTTCCATCCTTTATAGAATTCCCCGAGAAGCTGTTCGATTCATCGGGACTTTGAAGTACTCTTCGAGAGCCGCCCATCACTTGATGGAACAGGGTAGGAAGGACGACATTGAAACATGGTTTTACATGCTCCTTGAACTCACTGACCGTCGCGCCATCACCTGGAATTGTCTTAAAGAGCCTCAACGCGTGGTTCTTGCCAAGGAGGAGCTCTTTTCTGGAACAAGTACATCGAGATGCTCCATTTTTGCTCATCTGTTGATTACAGGTACTGCTTTGTCCGATCTACCTGAACCGTATCAGCGTATCAAGAATTACATCAACGAGATGTCCTATGAGACCTGTCCAGATATCGCCTACATTAAGAAGATGCTCCAGTTTGCACTAAAAGCGAAGAAACTTAAGCTTAATGATCGCTTTGATTGGGAATCAAAGGATAAGGAGACCAAGAAGGATGAATTGAAGGAAATGAAGACAGAATCATCAGAGAGTGAAGAGATTGATAACGATTCAGCAAAGAAGAAGGAACGGAAGAAAGAAAACAAGAAGAAGGACGATAGAAAAACGACGAAAGCGAGTAGAAAAACTGGACTTAAAAGGAAGTCTCAGGTGAAGGACAGAGAAAAGGTAAACCGTACAACCCTAATGGAATTGGAAGTAGTATTACCGTATTCTTTCAAGAAGAGCGAAACAAAACGAACCCGACGAAATCGGACGATCGATGCTGGAAGCGATAGCTCGAAGTCTCCGAGATCCCCAGCCAGCCGAAGAGCAAAACGGAACCGACAGAAGACGAAGGATACCGTAACCGCTGAGCCCGATGAGCCTGGACCGCAAGAAGGTGGCGAGAAGGCGGAGAAGGAAAAAGAAGTGGAGGAGAAGCTCAAGGAGCCCACAAAAGACGAGGTGGGTAAGTACATTGAAGGCGTAAAAGACAAACAATTTGATAAGGGTAGGCTTAATATGGATGAAGTTAGAAGAATCTGTGAATAAATGCGTTTCATTCTGTTAGTATTGTCACCATCACACAACAACAAAACCCTACAAACGGAATGATCTCATCCCACTTCTCTGTGGTGCGTTTATTTTCGAAACATCTACAGCATCGACACGCAATCTTACCCAGTGTGCCATGAACAGTCATATACAACCATAGTTATTATCTCAACAACGCAATAAATAAATTTACAAACAAATAAATTTTTTAGTTGTTCTTGCGTACTCGCGGGGATCCGGGCTTGGGCGACTTCTTGTCGTTCATGTTGAGGACTTGACGGGGGATCCATTCGAAATCAATTTCTCCCTTCTTGTTGGAAGTTCCAACCTCGACGGTTGAGCGCTTCTTGCTGAATCCGGCCTTCTTTCCGAGCTTTCCGAGGAACTGGTAGGCGAAGAAAGCAATGAATCCGGCAATGCCAAGAAGAGTGATGAAGAGAAGTCCGTTCTCTCCGCTGACGCTGGATTCGTCTTCAAGGATGTTGATGGTCTGGTTGTAGACAGTGGTGGTGAAAATGTTTCCTTCCTTATCCTCGTAGTGGAGGTTGACGACAAGTCCGAAAGGACGGCCAGAGAAGGCTTCATTGGGAATGAAGGCATACTCGAAGGTGGATTCCTGGTGGGCAGGGACGACTCGGTCGTACTTAGCGGCAGTGAACTGAAAATGTCGGATAAGACCCGCGTAATACTTCCTTTTCAACTCACGTTCTGGACGTGGTAGCTGTAGTCCATGGGGTAACGGAACGAGGTGTCGGAGAATCGGACGGTGTAGTCGTTGTCTCCATTGTTTTGGAATCCAATCAGGTACTTGACGATCTTTCCGGCAGTGATATCTAATGACAAGTTAGAACTGACTGACTGGGTACAAGTGCTTACCGGTTCCTTCTTCGGGCTGAGTGAACAGGAAAGCAGTGCGGACATCAGAAGCGGAGGTAACTTTGAGCAAATCTTCACCCGTGGCGGCAACTTCGGGCTCATCCTGGACTTCACCATCGGCGGCGTCGTCGGCGCGGACGAAGATTCCTAAAGCAAAATAATTAAGACGTGCACACACGGCGGGATTCATACCCGCTGAGAGGAGCAGAGCGGCGAAAAGGAGACTTCTGAGCTTCATGGTGGAGGCGACTGGAGAACACGGGTACTGACGGCGAGTGATCTGCAACACTACCGGTCAAAGACGCGATAAAGGAGCGCGAAATGCGATCGCGGATCGCTACAGCACAACGGAGACAGCAAGCGACAGTAGAGACACGAACTGCAAATGAATATCGCGGCGGGACCTCGGTGCAAGTGTGTTTGGTTCGGTCGATCCCTTTGCACTTCTCAAGTCTCGTTTTGCATTTGCATCCGCCATTCGAGGCTTTGGATCTGGAGACTTGTTCATATTCAGGTCTGCTGAACTCCTTGAGAGAGGAGGATGTGCCTGCGAGAAGACTTGTCCTTTTCATTTGAACAGGCTCAGGAAAGAGGCCCTGGGCTTGTCCGAAGCTGAAGAAGAGCTCAGAGCTTGTGATGCCACCGTTATTCACCAACACAGCATTTTAAATCATGTTATTTATTGTCGTTTGATATAGTTTATTACAATTTTTAGTGTAATTATTATGTAAGGTCCCTGTACATCAACCATCTCAAAGGCTATTAACCGAGGAAAGTTGGATTCGCGTGGTTCGAGAGTAATTTGGCTGTGATGTCGTTGCTCTTCACCAGTGGCAGATTGACATTGGGAAGGACGTGACCGAAGTTGAGCGTGGGGTCGTTGGCTCTCTCGAAAAAGTGCATCTTGAACGGGAGACGCGTGTCTGTCGAAGGAATCGGAAAGTTAATGCGAGAGTGGAAGATGTCCGTTCCTTCTTCGTCGCGTTTCTCCAGAGTCTCCACTTCGAAGTCGAACACCTATACACGTTAGTGGATGTCGTCCTGCTTGTGGATACCTCGTTCAGTCCGGGTATGGGTATGTCTAGCGCCACGGCTTGACTTTTGAACTTCAAGTCGTCAAACTCAGCGCCGACGATGAAGGAGTTGCTGAAGGGCTGATAGAGACCATCCGTGCTGAACGTTGGCAAGCTGGCGAACTCCTTGAAGTTCTTCCCGAGTGGAAGATCTAAGACGAAAGATGCATTACAAGGAAATTGACGAAATGAAATTACTGTGGAAGTTTACTCCATGAAGTGCGTAACCTGTCCCCCAAGAGTCGCCGAAGTCGTGGTTGAAGCTAACACCTAGCATGTGAGTGAAGGGATTGAACTGGACATTTCCTGTGAAATCTTTATTCTGGCCGGGAAGCGAGACGTCGGGCACCGATTGGGTCTGGAAGAGTAGGCAGATTACGAGGGCACACATGTGATTGCGTCACTTTGTGGTAGAGCTTGTTCCCGGCGATGTAGAGGTTGGGGAGATAAGGACCGGACCTGTGATCGGAAACTCCAAATGGCAGCTTGATGAGACCAACGCCACGAGGTCTATGTCTAGCAGAGTAAGAAGACTTCGCTGGAATGGTTCGGTTCATGAAGTGGTTAAGCTGTATCTGCTTCTTAAAGGCCCCACTACTTGTGGAACAGGATAAGTGGAATTGAAACAGACTGTTATGCCGTCGACTTGTTTATCGTCATTATTCAAAGGAAGAAACGAACCCTCTCACACCTTTACAGCAAGAGGGTGTTTTGCAGTATGTATGTCCAGAAGAGATTTTCCTACGGAAGTCAGCTTCTACTAACGGTCGGTGACATAACTGCTGCGACCCAACAGCCACGATATTATAGTACCTACCGAAGTAGAATAGCTGTCGATCAGGGCTGTGCGCGATGAAAATCGAGACTTCGTCGGAAGACGGTTAAAGGTGGACACTATCGACTTTTAGAGTTTTTCAGCTGTCTTCTGGACTAAGAATCCGACCCCCCTTAGGTAGTTCCATTTCTGGTGCGGTATATTCAACTGCCTGTCTTCGTTTTGTGACGCTAGATAGGCTGGTAGGCTTTATCTGAACCTATCTGTACAGGTAAAAAATAATTTTTAAAAATCAAAAAAGATTGTCTAATATAGCCTCGATTTTTTTGCTCCAACTCCTGATTTAGGTAGCCCAGTCTGGGCTAGTAAGCTGCTTTAAAGAGCCGGATATCCGTGAGAAAATTTTCTTGGCTTTAGCATCAAACATCTTACTCTATGAACGTTATCTGGGCAGTAAATAAGCTTAATTTGGTGTAACAGAAAAGAACCGGATCCAGCGAATTTGGGGAAAACTTTAGGTCCACCGTGTCTACTGTCTATCATTACATTCTTTAGATTTACAGTAGTTTACATTCCTATGATGGATGTTCATGCTAGTTACTCCTTGGCCAGTGAAGCACTAAAAACATCCAAAATGTCCATCTGACGGTGCCCAAAATCTTACTTTTCAATGATAAGGTACCATAATCTTCCGTAAAATCTCGTTTTTGTTTATCACGAGTTAATCACGAGGATAGTGCACTGTCCAATGTTTTTGCCAGTTGATCCCTGTGAACCCCACTGAATAGGAGCACACCCAAGTTCTGGCGGACGAGCGTCGGCGACCGTTCTTGACAGATACACGCAATCTCCCGCAGAGTCACCCTAGTACCCTAGATTAAGTCTTCGAAAACTGGAGAACAACTAACGCATGAGGAAGCAGAGGAGAAGGGCGAATCGGGCGCCACTCATCTGCGCACCATGGATGAGCTCCGTGCCGAATTCCTTACAGGACAACGTAGGCGTACGAACAATACAACCGCAGCAGACCCGAGGATCGTCGTCCGACTTATCCGTACCGCCTAACAACCATCAATCTTCGCGAAACATAATTTCGCTCTCGATCCGACAAAAAGAGGTTGACGAAGGATCGCGCTCCGCCACCCCCGAACGTTGCATTGTCCCTTCACGCGTCACCAGCCGTTATCGGCGTCGTGTTAACAGGCGCTCCTGATAAGTTTTTGTCAAAGTCATTTATATAAATGCCAATAACAATACCGTCGTGAGTGAAATCAGAATAACCCGAATCGGAAAGTACACAAGGAATCGTCAACATAATGATAGAGAATATAATAACAGTACACCTAATTTGTGGCAGAGTGGTAGGGAAGAACACCAGGTCTTACATAAAGCTTATAACAACGTATAGTACCAAGATTAGTCTCCTCCAGAGGACGGTAATCGGAGCCGAAGAGGCTTCACACGTTTTTTCTTTAGCTCCCTTCGGAGTTCGATGACACGATCCTGTAACCGCAGTTATAATCATAGGCATGGAAGTACTATACTCACCATCTTCAGGTCGAACTTCTCATACGTTTGAATGTTGTGGACATCGTGCTCACCGATCTCTTCGAACTCGGCGTTCAGGTCACGGTAGGGTCCTGGATTCTCGAGTTGAACTTGGACGATTGGCTCGACAAACTCGATCGCTTTTTGGAGTTGAAGACGGGTGTACCCAGTAACCGAGGAGATCAATGAGTCAGGCTCATAGATGCAGAAGAGGAGCGCGGCGGGAAGGATGCTCTGTTGCGTGAATTCAAGAGATTCATAAGAGAGAACACATAAGTCAAGCATCTGAAGAGGAAAGATAAGAATTCATAAGAAGAAGTGGGCTTACCTTAGCGACGCGGACAAATTCGTCCCTCAGGAAGTTAGGTATAGAGCAGGAGTGTGTGTGGTGTCCAGCCGCGCACGAGAAGCCGACCCTCGCAGCACTTAGTCTTGGGACATTGGGCTGGTTCGGAGTGTTCACAGGACCCAGAGGCACACGTGCCGTAGGCGGCGTCAAGGGAGCCTTCTTCTTTCTCGGAGGGCTGCCATCATCATCCTCGTTAACTGAAGATCTTGTTCCCAGAAGTTGGAAGTAGATTGAGAGCCAGTGAATGGACGTGATGGGCACCAGTGACCACTCCAGCTTCTGCACCATGATCGCCTCGTACTCGCGAAGGTGTGCCACCGTGCACGCGCCAGCAGTGTAGCTTGCGAGCTTCTTGATATTTGGCGGGTAAATTTCCTAAAGAGGTTTCAATTTAGAATTCCCGAATTAACATTCATTGCTTACCTCAATCTTCGTGGCTATGTGGATGGCAGTCGCACCAGCACGCTGAACATGAGCTATCGGCACGTCCTGCATCACGGAGAGGAAGCGGTCGATGTACTCCACAACGAGGTAGAAGCTCTCACGATGTAGATGTTCCTGCTCACAGAGCTCCATCACCCAATCCAGAAGCAGGTAACGCATGTCTTCGTTTATAGCTGGATGCCTGTGGAAGTAGTACCGGGAAGGACGAGTGTACATTTCGTCCTTGCGGCACATCATCGACCACATCTGGAACGATATGATAATGAGCACGATAACAAAAACACGATTCTTACCTCTTCCTCGTCTCCCAAGTCGGACGCGTTCAGCTGTGGAGGAACCGGACGGTTTCGTGTCGCTACCTGCGAGAGATCCGTGCGATACTGCGCGAAGACTGGATACATGTCCTTGGCAACGTCGTCATCCTTCTGCTCGTTCGGATCACGATTCTCGTTCTCGTACTCGGAAGACGCGTTGGAGTGGTTGGACATTTCTTCGTCAGCGTGAAACGTGTAGTCCGGAGGAGAAACCTGGCCGTCGGTATCTTCTCCAAGCTTCATGCTCTTTGGGTCCCGAGCATCAGCCTGCAAACGCGACTGCTCAACCACCACTCCTCATTCATCCCGCTTGCTATCGTAAAATTTGAATTTGGTGCATCTCCCTCACTTACCGAAGCCGAGATGCGTCGTTTCCGGGAAGCGCGAGCGGTCGTCGTCTCGCTGTCCAGTGATGGGAGATCGCCGAAATTCATTGTGATATTGCCTTCGAAGGACGTGGATGGGGGGCTGCATACATCGTTCCTAAAAAAACGTCGTGGTGACAGCTGACACACGCAAGGCGTAGGTACGTCCGTGCCCACCAGTTTTTTCGTTCTTTTGGCCTTCAAAAAAACGAAAAAGCAGCAGGTGGTCAGCAGAAGGAACTCTCACTACGTGTCCTTCATCGGCCGAAAGGCGGTTCTACTGAACACTCTGGCGCGCGTCTTATCAACGTCTTATTCTTTATCATTTTCCGTTTGGCGCCAGTGGCCAAAGTCTGTGTTGATTCAAAATTTCGAAGAAAAACTAACCTTTCCTCAGCGACACGGGGTTGCATCTGACGTTGTGAGCTGTGAGTAGTAATGGTGGAGTCAGTGGGTCAGTCAGTGAGCGTCAGTAGCGGATCGGCCGGTCGCGAGAGCCGGATTCGAGCCTGAAAACGCTGAGATGTGAGCGTCGAGAGGACCAGAGTGACCACTCGCTGATGGCGCGCGATAAGCCGAACATTAAACGTTATGCAATGGACAACGCGATGGACACCGACACAGGAAGCGGAGTTGAGGTCACCACGGCTTGATCGCGAGTTACTGTAGCCGCGGAAGGTAATCATTGAAATGTTAAACGGGTCAAAGATGGACAAACGCACCGGAAACATTTCTGGGGGCAATCGCCAAATTGGCCGTGTGATGTCAAGGTAATCAGGTGGCACGATAGCGTAGTAGAACGGACAAGAATGGAAAACAAGGATGGCGGTCGGTGGGAGAACAACAGAAAACAGAAGCGGTGCGCTGAGCAGGAAAACATCGCCAGGAGAGAGTTACAACGGCGGAGAGTAGAGTAATGACCGCGCGGTGACTCAATTGTCTTCCAGTGATCATCTCTGTGGAGGAGATGGACGGTTTTCTGGTCCGATCTTCTTCACCACTGGGTTCAGGGGTTGACCCGAGAGTGATAAGAAGCAGTGGACGATGTGGACAACCAGGTCGCATGGGCCTGACAGTCCTAATGGTTGTCTCTTATCTGTTGGTCCGAACAGATCTACCGCAAAAGCAAACCTTGGGAGTCGTTTATGCATACGCCTTTATCGCTTAAGAAGACCAAGATAACGCACACGAAGACTAAACACTTACCGCCAAACCCGACATCAATCTCCTTCGACAGACTGTCTACCTTGCCGAAGGAGACACAGCAAGCGCGAAAAACAGCATTTCGACCTTGTGATCTCAGATCCAGTCTGCCAACGTAGTCGCACCCCAGCAGCAGAGATCAGGACGGCGGAGACCTCAGCATTGGGATTGGCCGCTTCCTGTCGATCAGGTCACCCCGGCAGCACTCTAGAGGTCTTAATGGGTGGAGAGCCTAATTCCGAGTTGTAAACTTGTTGCGCAGTGTACTTTCCGGTGGCGTTCGCCGCCGAAAGCCGAACAAAATCTTCGCGGTCACCGCCGCCGCACGGAGAGAGAGATAGGAATCAGCTAATTGCATTCGAACTGGACAGTTTAGCGCCGAATACCGTTTCCCATTCGAATGGCAGGCAATGGCTGCGCGCTATTTGAAATGTCGGGCTTCAAAGTCGGGATTTCCGTCCTGGTCCGGCATGGTCCCAAAAAGTTGTGCGTTGGTGAGACCAACAATACCATTCGTGTGATTGATGAGGCTTACGGTAGCTCGGTCATGTGATGGGTGGGAGGACAAATTTAGAGAGTTAGGGGAGACAGATGAGGGTTCGCTTAATTCGTAAACAACAGGGTTGGGAGGGGCAGGTTCAAAGGAGCTGAGATCGCACCTGAAGACACAGATGAATAGCCAAAATCGTCGCATAGGCTCGAAGGGCGTGACGAAGTTGGGTTCCAATGGAGTAAACACTCGAACAGGACATGTGACTAGAAGATCACATCAGCAACCGCGAGGACAGGCTCTTGGGCTCGGGAGCGACAGGCAGAAGCCCCTGAAGCCCTGGCTCAAATAGTAACTGCGACCAGCTTCGGATCTTTGCAACCCTGCCGACCTTGCAGCAGCATTGGCACGAGCAGGTTTGGCGTTCAAAAAAGGCGCGTAGGAAGACAACGCCCGCCTCCCGCGCAGCAGCAGCCGCTCCTCGCCTCGATCCATCCCAATTGTTGCTCGATGACCCCATAATAAATCCCTCGTCAGGCAGGGGCGCGGTAAATGTCCGCGCGGTTATCCCTCCTCCCCTCGTCCGTCTTCTTCTGGGTCCTCCCGACGGAGCACAAGACCCCTCCGCGGGAGTCCCGCCACTGACCGCTCGCAGTGCCCGTTTTTTCGCCACCCATCTTGTAGAAGAGGAAGGGGTCCGCCACGCCCCGCCCTCACCTGCCCTTTCCAAGCCGCAGACATTCCCGCGCACTTGTGTTTAAAACATTAGCGCCGCGCCGCCAACGCCGCAACACGAGAGGAACGGGGCTCCGCCCGGCGCCCCGCTCTCGGGATCCACCCCGAGGGCCCTACAATAGGGTTATCGCGCGCGATTATCCATCCCAGTTGGCGTAGAGGTGACAACCGCGCCAACTTTTGAATTTATGAGTCTAAGGGGCTCTGGACGTCGGTGAAAGGAGCCGCGCATAGTTTGGGTTTGAAAGTGGCGCCTGAACGCGGAGTACGTTTTGAATTCGACGGCGACCACTGTGGACGGGTTTGTGGTTGCCGCGACGAAGAAGACGAAGACACTCTGGAGTTCCTTCGGTCTTTGATGTGTCTGCGGCGCCGTTCGCCGAGATTCAAAATAGCGAAGCAGATGCCCGAGTGATTACCATAATTGGACGGGCGCACCTGCCAGTGATGGCACCCGAGACGTTCGGCGTTTGAATGTTATGAGGGCTAATTCATAATCAGGACCGAATAAAAGTCGTAAATTAGCGTTCGAATGTCTCCACACGACACGTGCCGTTTATATACGTCGTTATGGCATCAGTCCAGGTTCTAAGGAACCAAGGACCGACTTTAGAAAGTGAATCTTTGTTCAAGGGGATGTTTGGAACCAGGGTGTACAACCTACAGATGCATCTCTGAGGGTCTTTGAGATGGAGAGAAGTCGACAGATCCTGTGATATTTTCCACAGAACCAGAGAGGAACGCCTGAAACTTGTTTAAATCTTAAAAAAAGTACATGATGTGAAGAAAGTGAAGGGGAGAAGTTAAAGAAACCAGAAATTAACCGCAGAGCCACAGAGGGTGCCTGCAGACCCAAAAAAGGATAGCGACCGTCGACTTCGAACACACTCGCTCGAAGATTTTATCGTCTCCTTCGTGAAAACTGTCCAAAAGGGTACAATAACTAAAGGACTACTCGAAGACGTTCTTCAGAAGACCTCACTGCCTTCTCATGCTGTTCGCCCTACAGTACCTTTGTCTCAGCACCTCATTAACCCCTAAATAAGCACCCATTGAGTCCTCCAAAATCGATCCTCTACAGATCGTCAGCGCCGATCTCGCGCACTCACAATCAGTTCCCCTTCAAGATGACCTTACACATCATTTTTTACTCCCAGCTGTCCACCTCAGATCAGGTTTACGAACACCCCGACCTTGAAACCCGACTGTTGCTATCGGCCGAGAGTATCTTTAATCGATTTATTAATCGCACGAACGCTTAATTAATTAGTAACCCGCAGGCGAACTCTCGTCCCCCTTGCGGAAGTCGGAGTTCGCGTAGATGACTCCATCAGCGGCACGTTCCACTGCCGTGACTACGGTGAGGTTGTGCACAGGTACAAGAGTATGGCCTCGCTTCTCCAGCGCCTTCACGTACTCCTGCAAGTGCACGCGGATTTACGCATTCTAAGAGCATTAACGGTACCTTGGGGAAGTTGGGCTCGTAGGAGGTGATGTTAGGTTGGAGTTGATTGTGGAGCCGAGGGAAGTCGACGGCCTGCTTGACGTTCCGCTTGAGCCAGAGGGAACGGAGAGCAGAACCGGCCACTCCTGAGATGATCGTGGAACCTCCTGCTCCGCCGATGGCCAGTTTCTCCTGAGATAAGAAGGACACATATAGGAGGGTTTTTGGCAGTTTCAGGTATCTGCCATGTTATGTGGATAACGGCCCAGTTTTGGTAGAACCCAATGTAAGGCTGCATGAAAACAGTTAAACTATTCTATAGCAGAAAAGGAACCAATTTTATACCGTAAGAAGTTCTAGTTTGGGGATAATGAACCTTAGTATATAGGAACAAAACAATAATCACACTTTCAACCGTTTTGAGTACCTTTTTGAGACTTTAAGAAGTTCTCTTGAGAAAGATGGCTTTAGAACCTTCCCCCCCAACAGTAAGTACAAAAATTTCATTGGACAAAAAATTTAAAACCACAATTTTATCGCCTTTTTATGCGCCTTTGCATAAAATGAACTTGGATGAACTTGACCGGCATGCACCAGTTCCCAGCTGACACCATGCCCTCCACCGCCTATCTAATCGTGTCATACACACTTGCGCCTGCCAAGTTTGCGGCCGATCTTCCTTTTGCGGCCGATCTTATCTCCCCCGTCATCTCCTACCAGATGGTCATTATCATTATAGATGACGATCGGACTCATCGAACTCATCGGCCTCTTGCCGGGCCTGATGAAGTTGGCCGGGCTCGGCGGGTACCCAAAGTAGTTGGGGTGGCCAGGCGAGCTGAAGTCGTCCATCTCGTCGTTCCACACCACTCCCGAGCTCTCCGAGGCGACCATCGCGCCCAGGTACAGGTTGATGGTCGACGTCACCGACACGGCGTTCCCATGCTTGTCGATGACGGATATGTGTGTGGTGCCATGGTCCTCCTGCGCGCCTTGGAACTCGCCGCCGTAGTAGGCGTCGGCGTGCGCTTTGTCGGTGATCTTCGCGCGAATCTCGGCGGCCCAGCTGCGCGAGGTTATGTCCCGAGCAAGGTCGGTGGCGTTCCCTACGAAGGCCATGTCACCCAGCTGGCTGCGGGCCGCGTAGGCGAACTTGGACGCCTCTAAGAACCGGTGGAAGTGAGTGACGTAGTCGCCGAACGTCCTCAGCTTCACGTCGTAGCCGTCAAGTATGTTCAGGATGGCCTGGGCGACGGCGGAGCCTGCTGGAGGAGGCGGGCCACAGATGTGCTTCCCGTTGCGGAGCTTGGTGTAGACAACTTCAGAGTCCTTGCGGAGGATGGACCGATAGTCGTGGAAGTCCTTAAGGGTGAGGAGGCCGCCTGGAAGAGGCAGGTAGAAGAATTTGACTTTGTCTTGGCACCTACCGTTCTTCTTGAACTCCGCGACCATCTCCTCCGTCTTAGAGCTATTGTAGAAGTACTGTACTGGGTCATTCGCATCTGCGATCTCCTTGAGCGTCTTCAAGAAGGCAGTTCGCGTCCTGATCTGCTCGCCATGCGCGTACACCCTCTTGGTCTTCGGATTGATGAAGGGTTTCATCGTGGGCTCCTTCAGGATCCAGTCCTCCTTCTGCTTCAGCGCCTTGGCCAGTGCGAAGGAGGTCGGAAAGCCCTCTTCAAGGAGGGAGACCGTCGGTTGGACGATCGTCTTCCAGGGAACGCCGCCTCCGAACTTCCGGTACGCCGTCCAGTAGCCGTGGATCTCCCCGGGAACAGCCACCGCCAGCCATCCTAAGAAGGGTTTGAATAGAAATAATTATTTTTATATAGAAAATTAAATAAAAAATAATGCAAATAAAATGACGGAAAAACAGAACTGGATAATTTTTTATCTAAAATTTAATGTTTTTTATTTTTATGTGAAAAAAATTAAAATTTAAAAATAAAAAAATTACAATAAAAAATGCAAAAAGTTGATAAAAAACAAATAAAAGAAAGTGCAAAAATTGCAAATTCCACAGCTCTAATCCTAAGTAGGTTGCACTTCTCCACCAGTTCTGAGTCACCCTGCACCACTGCAAAGGCGTGCTGGAAATATCACACGTTCGGTCTCGACTACAACATTGTCACCCAACTACTCCTTCCTTTAAGATTTTTTGGGCTAATGCTGAAGTACCCGTCTGTGAGAGGTTCCAGCGGTTCCGGAACATGTCCTCCGAGGCCGCCAGAGGCGCCGTTTCCCTCGCGTCGATCACGTGGCATTTCTTGGTCGTCCTAAAAGCGATGACTAGGCTACGGTATCGGGGGAGCGCCTACGCGTTGTAGATAGTCATGAAGTGGCCGCCGCCAATTCCAGCCGAGTGGGAGTCCATGACGCCGATGCAGAAGAGCGAGCCTATGGCGGCATCGACGGCATTGCCGCCTTTGAGCAGAATGTCCCTAAATAGTAAAGTACCCCAAGTGTCCAATTTTATTAATTTTTTGACAGTGTTATTTGGACATGCCTTGGTGTGTACATAATTACCGTGAAGTCCGTTTCGGCCCGTATCCGCAAACGAATTTTTTAAGG
>JADLIF010001984.1:0-69528 GCA_016648015.1 Steinernema khuongi | reverse complement strand
GAATCCATGGCGAGGCTGGGACATTGCACTTCCGCTCCCGGCTGACCCGTGTGGCAGCTCCGAGTTGGAGTTGGCCAACAGCTAAATTTTTGAGTGAGGGGACAGCGTTCGCGCTTCCCCGAATAAAAGCCTTTGACGTTTCTATAAGCGTCCCTCGCGGGACGCAGTTCCAAAATTTTACATCGCCGCTTTCATGTGAAAGAGCGGATGTAGTGATTACCTCAAATTTGAGTAAAAAACATAAGGCAACCTCGAGAGACGGTCATCCATGGAGGGGGCGACCGTCCGAGTCCAGCGGCATTAGCCATGTCGGTCAGAGAGGGCATATTACTGTCTGAGACGATCCAGTGCTGGACTTGTCTGGTTCGTTGGACGAGAGACCTGCGTCACGTTGCAGACCATGTTGAACAGAGGCATTCTTATAACCATTCCTCTTGGGATGCGGAGGGAAGCAGTCGGTGTAAGTAGCCTCTCCAGCAGCCCTATCATCGCTTACGATCATACCACGCTGAGAATACGCTTGGGAATCCCAGGTGTCGTAAGCTTTTGGTTTTGCGGTAGCTCAACTAGCTCACATGAAAAGAGTGCCTCTGCGCTAAACAGCCGCTTCATCGCAATTTTGCATAATCATCCGGGCGGTCTTTGTCATGTTATTGTTTTACCGTGTTTTTTGTGTAGGGGGAGCAGAATCGGCTAACCGTAAGATGACTTTAACGACTTTTAGCGTCAAACAAAACGTGTAACTAACGTTGCACACTATGGTGGAAAAACACCTTCTTATAAGCATCCCTCTCGGGACACGGTTCCAAAATTTAGTCTCGCCACTTCCATTTGAAAGAGCGGATCTAATGTTTACCTCAAACTTGGGTAATTAAACCGACGATGACGGCGCGCCGCGGCCTCTTCCCTCTCCGCCGACCGCCCGGCCACAGCGGTGCGAGTCGTGGTCGGTGGCGCTCATGGTGGCGAATCAAAGCGTGGTTTTTCTTTATCCGTCGTTGTAGATGTGCAAATAGTTAAGACATCTTGAGATAGCCTAAACGGCGAGACTAGTGTCGGCTTTGCTATGGCTTTGCTCATGGCATTATGGTGGCCTCGAAGCACTCATGAGCTGGGATTGGATATAGAGCAGTTCGTTATATAGCACCACTTTTCTTACGTCTTCTTGTTCTTAACCTCAACGTTTACTCGGTCAGTATTTTGATTTTCGTAGAAAACTCCGTCGGTTTTTATGACTGCTCCCACCACGATCTGCATCTCCCCCGCACAGAAGTAGGTTTGTGCTGTGGAGTGGTCTCGCTTTGGCTCCGTTCTGCTTGTTTCCTGTGGTGGGTGGTTTCCTCCCCTTCGGTCCAACCTTCTTGTCATGTTTTACTTCGCCCGATTTGGATATGCAATGCATGTGATCCAATTTATCAGTCCTTGGTGCAAAAACGCGTCGCTTATCTCCCGCCCGCAATTTATCTCCTTCTTTTCGTCTTATTTTCGTCGCATGTCACACCATCTTCACAGCTCTGGATCACCGTTCCGCGCTCTCATTCCATGTGTCCTCGCGCCATGCGGTCAGCTCGCGGTCACCAGCTGTGTTCTCGTGCGTTCACGCCACTGTGGGCAGTTGGCCGCCACTGGCGTCCATCCAACCGCAATGCTCGTCGCTGATTGGTCCCGCCGCCGCCGAAGACGGCTGCAGAGGTCATTCTTTTATCGATTTTTGGGGGACGCCCGCCGCAGACGCTCTCGTCCTCGTGTAGTCTGCGTGGTGGAGATCCTTCTGCGCGGCGCTGATCTCTTCCACCCTCCTTCTTCCGCGTTTTATATTCCCGTTCACCGTGTTTATTTCCCGATTTTCTTTAAGCTACTTCCTAATCGAGATGGCTGACAACGTGCAAGGAGGGGGTGACGGACACAGTGCCGGAGGATATGGAGGCGCCAGTGGATACGGATATGGGGGAAGCGCCGGCGGATATGGAGTAAGCACTTTTGTGCTGTTTTCTTTCTGTTATTTGTGATCTTTAGCCCCCTGAGATGTACGGCGGAGGTGGATACGGCGGTGGATATGGTGGCGGATATGGCGGACCTCCCGCAGCTGGATACGGAGCACCCGCAGGCCCCGGGGGATACCCTGGCGGCCCAGGACGCTTTGGCGCCGGCATGGAAATGCCCAGCCCTCTGGACGCGGAGATCCAAGTCGTCATTCGTGAAATCCACAACGAATTGACGATGTTCGAACAAGCTGGAGAGTATGGAGAGCAGTTTAAGAACGCAAAACGCTTGCTCTCTGCTGAAGCCGAGAAGCTGGAGAACAGCGTCGACCCCGAATGGTTGGAAGTCGATATTCCCAAGCCGATCAAAGTGACCAAGAAGGTGTTGATTCCTAACTTCCGCCACCCTCACGTAAGTAGACCACTGGCTCTATGTTCTACTTATTCGCTTCTTGTATTATAGTTCAACTTCGTCGGAAAAGTGCTCGGACCCCGAGGCCAAACTCTCCAAGCCATCGCTAAGCAGCACAAGTGCCACATCTACGTGCTGGGACGTGGATCGACGAAGGACCGCGCCAAGGAGCAGGAGCAGCTGGCCAGTGGCGATCCCCAATACGCCCACTTCGGAGGTCCGCTCCATGTTAAGGTGGAGACGATCGCTCCCCCTCACGTCGCCTACATGCGCATCGCCGGTGTCCTGGAGGTCCTCTCGAACACGCTGATCCCTGTGCGCGACGCTCCCGATTCGGTGCAAGGTGGCCCTCCGGACAAGAACAAGGATGATCTCGGTGGTGGAATGCCGGACGGCGAGAACGGAAAGGATGGCAAGGGCGGTGACAGTGCCGACGAGTCCTCTCGTCACGGCAACCCGGGCCGAGGAGGACCTCGCGGAGCTGGAGGCTTCCGAGGCCGTGGCGCCCCGAATTACCTCGGAGGAGTCCGTGGCGGACGTGGAATGATCAGGAAACACCCCATGGGAGGTCCGATGGGCGGCGTCGGAGGATTCCAACAGGGAGGATTCCGTGGCGGACGTGGAGGTGGACCCCCTCGCGGAGGGTGAGTGGAACCTCCTTCTGTGCCTCTTTAATCAATCTTATTCTAGATTCCGACCACACTACTAGAGCTCGCACACCCATGACACTCCAGGTTCGTTATTCTTCCTGTTTCTGTTATTTCTTTTAAACTGTTGATTGGAGTAATTTAAATATCCCCTAAATATTTAAATTGCAAAGTTTAGTAAAATGTACTTCTAACTAAACTTACAAGAATCTTAATTTAGGTCGGCTACCAAGTTTACTTATAAAATCTGATAAAATTCAAACTTCAAACTGTCGTGGACGATGAAATCAACGTTTTCGCGATCTCTCCCATTTTAATCTGTTTTTGAGCTGCAAGACGCATCCACTCAAGCTCGTCTTGCGCTCGATCCTCGTGACTCTTATCTATTGATTGTTAACTTCATATTCGACGTTAAACCCTTATATTTATTCCCATCTGTTTATCGCAATGTGAAGTAAACGTCGCACATTTAGTCTTGTTCTTTAATAAAACCGATGTTCTATGGTGCTACGGTAAGTTGTTAAAGCAGAAGTAGTTGAGACCCTACCGTAGGTGTCTGTGATGCATAATTAAGAACGAGTAAACTGTTGGTCTCATGTTTACTTGGGTGCATTGCTTATGCTCAAGATCATGACTTATACGCCTAGGATTTTCAAGGAGGACGGAAATTGAGCAGATAATTAGTGTGACAGCTGGGTCACTTATGATGAAGACGGGCGGTATACTTAATTGTGCTCCAAGAGAGTTCAGTGAAGGCCGAAGAGATAATGCTAGTCGCAATTAGCTACTGTAGCCGACCGTAATATATTTCGTAAGAAGATAAACGAGAAGCTTACAAGAAACAACGGACCTTGTCGAAGATCGCAATTAACGTTGCCCATATCTGATGACTTGCAGCCAGCAGGTTGAAGTTCAGTGATTTTTTTATTATTCCCTTACTCCGTCAACATTTCTTCTTAGATACGTCCTTACAGTGGCGGTCGTTTAGTAATATCCCTAAGGATTACGGTAGGCCTACTTGTAACCAAGGAGATGCATTTTATTGGTCGGGCCGTGCTCTCCTGCCCTCTTCTTGTTAATTAATATATGTAATAAAAATAAATACGATAAATCAATATAAATAAATTAAAGAATGAATAAGTAAAGCTACCTTAACCGACAGAGTTTTTTATACATGAGGAGAGGCTAAGGCGAATCTTTCCTTTCGAACAACGGACCTTGGGATGATGATTCCAGGTTCGATTGGCGACTTTGAGTCATACAGCTCATTCTTCTTGAGTCATTTAGCATTTACTTGCGCCAAAAACTCCAGTTTGTCGAGCAATTACCACATGTTCCTTCACATTCCAATTTAGAAGGAGATATGACTTTTCTTCTACTCAAAATTGATAACCAGATGTGGCTGTAAAAGTTTCAGTAGAGCCAGTGTTTCTATTACCATTCGCTGGGAATTCTGTGCCTATTCTTTATTGTGCCTTTAGATTGACGAAGACAAGCAGCGCCCCTTCTTCAGATACGCCTGCTCCATTCTACGACAACGAGTCCTGGTGACGCTCCATCGCCTCAAGGTAGGTTTCAGGATCCAGCGTAAGTTTGATGACCGCGGTTTCTGCTTTGGGCAGAGGTTTCGAGTGACCGCCACTTTTCTTAAAGGTTGTTTAGATTTTTTATATTTTCTTACATTTAAAGCATGAGTCACACAATAAAATTGAACTTCAAAGTGCTTGTGTCGGGGGATACATCTACATGTGAGGTTCCCGATTTACTGGTGAGTTCAGTCGACATCGATAATCGACATTATTTGCAGTTGAAGTTGTGGGTTGTGGAAAGGAAAGGTTCTAAGCGTCCAATCTGCTTATTCTTCCTTGCTTCTTGGTTTTATGGATCGAAGTTCCTTGCTTCTACGGCTTCTCGACCCTGTCGCTTTTATGCTGATTTTGTCAAAAATTTATTCTGTCGGACCGAACCTGAGGCCACCTACTTATGTAGAAGAAAACGCTGCTCCAAATATATTCAAAAACAGCAATTTCTACTTGTTTTCATCGGGCTTCTTAGATTTTAACGACCTCCAACAGTTCCAGCGATACTGGGATGCTTTCCTTGTTTGTTCGGGTACTCTCCTTGTGAGTAAGGCTAAGCGGTCCTCTATGGTTAAGTCTTGAAACGCCTCGGAGGCTTCTTTACCCTTTGCAACAATGTCCCTCTACTCCACACACGGTTTTAAATTTTATCTCTCATACACAATATAATCTGAGGGCGACAAAACTCACCCAATACAATCGGACTTATGGCAAAATCGGGCTGTTTTGGGAAACGCGAAGTGAGGGAGCGCACCGAGGGACTCGGCTGACCGAGTCGGGTGCGAAGAATGTACAAGTCGGCGTAGAGATTACGGTACTAATATGTTAGAGTATACATGGACTTTGGGATCCCCGTAGTAAGTGGAGCGCTGCCGAGGGAGACGGCGTCGGAGTTCACTCGTTGACGCTGAGATTCGTCACCTGAAAAGCGACGAGTCGAATGCGGCAGAGGGCGAGGGGAGGGGACAGCAGAAGAGGAGGAATGCTTATTGGCGGAAGGCGGGCGGATGTGACAGCGAAGAAGTGGTCATTACCATCGAAGGCGCGCCGCCACCATTGGACGCCTGACTGCTACCGTAACCCATCCTGAAACGCGGTGCTACTTCGAAGAAGGGACCGGGCGAGGGGCTTACAGGTTGACGTTTCCGTTGCTGTAGTGGCTTCGTCCGTTTTCGGCCATGTTCAACTCCTCCTCCTTCAGCTTGAGCGTGCGGTTGTGACGTCGGTTGTTCATCTGGAATACGGTAGGATTAAGAGATGGAGTGAGAGGAGAGATGGATGGGATCGGGTGCAGTTAGTCCTAGGAATCCACCCACATGCGAAGAGACAAACTAGAACTTACGATAAGAGGCCTTTTTCTACGTTCATGCTGAAACGAGAACTCTGTTTAGATGTGTTTTTGGATGACGGTTGGGTTTGGAAAAAGGCTCTAATACTCAGATTTCTGTGACACTGTCACGGAAATATTCTCAAGAAGCCAGGGCCGGAGCCCTGATCCTCGCAAAAGCTGACTTTGACAATAGCTGGTTTTAAATTTCGATGTGTGATTTATTTCTGCTTTTGGAATCGATTTAACGGAGCCTACGTAGATGCTTATCGGGTCTACAACTCTGTCTTACTGCTTCTTTTTGTGACTGCTGAATCTAGGACAAACTCACCGCGATGACCGTGAAGGCGATAAGAAGGATGACGAGAACGGCGATGGTGATGCCGCCAATGATGATGTAGTTCGAGTTGCTCTGGGAAGACTCCTCCTCAGCGACGCCTTCCGCGGCGTTCTTGGACGTGAATCCTGAAAGCGTTTGCTCTTGTCCACCCCAAGAACCCTAGTCCACTCACCGCTGACAGAGACGGAGTGGAGGTCGACGTCGTTGCCTCCAAGCTTGGCCCCGCGGTCCGCGATCTTCTGCTCGAACTGCGTGGCGAGCTCCTCGACGTCGTCCACACGGCGGAGCGTATGGACGCGTCCCTCGACGATCACGGAGCCTTTGCGCATGGCGACGATATCGATGTCGGCGAAGTTGTCGAAGAGAAGCGAGCGGAAGATCGTCTTCAGCTCGGGCTCGATCTGCTCGCGCAGTTTCCGGAAGCGGCCGCTGCTGGAGTCCTCGAAGTCGCTGGAGAAGTCGATACCCGGGAACCGGACAGAGAAGGGCGTCTTCACCGCGTTCTCAGGCACAGGCTCCGGGGACGGTTCAGGCTTGGGTTCAGGCTCCGGTTCCGCCTTAGGCTCGGGCTCAGGCTCCGGTTTAGGCTCGGGTTCGGGCTCCGCCTTCGGCTCAGGCTCCGGCTCGGCCTTCGGTTCCGTTTCTGTGTTGGGCTCCGGAGAAAGTTTGGGCTCAGAAGTGGGCTCTGGTTCCGGCTCCGGTTTGGGTTCCGGCTCTGGCTCTGCCTTAGGCTCTGGTTCGGGTGCCGTTGTAGGCTCCAGGAGGACCTTCTCGTTTGAGGCTGGCTCCGAGGTGGACTCTGGCTCCGCCTTAGGCTCAGGCTCCGCTGTGGGCTCGGGAGAAGGTTCAGGCTCCGCTTTAGGTTCTGGAGCAGGCTCTGGAGAGGGAGAGGGGTCCAGTTCGGTAGGTACGGCGACGCCAACTCCTACAGGCTTGGAAGGAGTGTTGGATTTCCCGTTGGGGACGAACTAAAGGTCCGATTTAGCGAGTGTTCATCCCAGAAACAACCCTTACCACAGGCACGACGCTCGGAGGGGTTCCCACAGAGAATCCTTCTTCCTCCGTCGCCTCCTCCTTGAGTGGAGTCGTCTCTCGGACTTCTTCCTCTGCAGTGGCTCCTTCTTCAGGGAGCTTGACGATGGGGAACTCGATGGTTTCGTTTTTGGGCATCTCCTCAACCTTAGGTGCTTCAGAAGTCTGGGTTTCCGAGTCCACGGGCGTCTGGATGGTCGCCTCCTGGGCAAAGAGCGAAGAGTCCCCGATGAAGACGTTCTCCGTGGTCTTGTCGTCTTCAGTAGGTTCTCCGGTGACTAAGGTAGCCGCGGGGAACAGCGCTGGAATGGGGTTGATACTACGCGGGCATTACCGTATTCGGCCATTGGTTACAAAAGTGGTTTAAGATATCTACGCTCCTTTCTCCACCCCTACTTTAGCATCCTTTTCCCGGGCTCTTTCCACGCCCCACTTACGCTGTTCCGAAGTGGTCCCTTCCTCCTTCTCCTCAGGCTTCTCATCGCCCTTCGGCTTCGGCGTCTCCTCCTCGACGACCTCGGCCACGGTGGTCGGCGGCTCCGTTGTGATCACCCTCGTCGTTTGGAAGGGGTCCTCGGCGGTGACTTCTGGCGCGAACGTGTCCGTCACTTCCACGGTCGTGCTCTTCTCCTCCTCCTCCACGATCGTCGCGTTCTTTGCCCCGTCGTCGTTCATCTCCAGCGTCTTCGCCACCTCCTCCTTCTCCTCTCCCGGACTCTCCACAGTCTTGTCTCCATCTTGGCCTTCAGGCTTCTCCTCTGTCGGGAACACCACCGGGTTTGGCTCCGCCGAGCCGATCTCGTGCGCTGGTTTGATCACAGGAATGTTCTCGGGAACGGTCGGCTTCACGGCTTCATCCTCTTCGGCCGATGTCGCCAACGCTAAACAGCTCGTCTTAGCGCTCGGGAAACATCGAAGGACCCTGTTGACCCCCGGGTGGGGAGATTTGCGCGCTTCGCTGGCAACATCGCCGTTAATCTTTGTTTGTGCGCGTGCGCGCGCTGTCAAAAACGGGGATAAATGTTGCAAAGTGTTTTGATTGCGTCTCAGAAGCGGAGTTCGGGACTCGTGATAAGCATCCTCAGTGGCGTGACGAGTTCGTCCAGGCGAAGCCGAGACGCTACAGTAACCACTTAACTTTGATAATTTGAATTGCCCACATAAAATTAAACTGGATTCCAGCTAAGACGCAGCCCTGTCTGTCTTTGGGCATTTTAGTCAATAATTTCTGGGCTCACGAGAATCCCTGAGATATAAGAGATACTGGACGCACTTGATATAGAAAAGGCATGGTGTTTGATGAAGGATTTCCATTTGGGAGGAGTAAGACCTAGAATCCTGTCCCAATTTTTGTTCGACAATTTAAGTGGGTCCGTATGTGTTTATGGTTTCGAACCGAATTATGAATTGGGGTCTCAAGACATAAGGTGTGGAGGTGCTAAATATTGACGACAACAAGTCACATTACAATTGCATCTTTTAAGCTTAAAATATGAGCCAAACCCTTGGATTTCTCTCCATATGTTCTCCCTGCACTTGAACTAGGTGGAGGAGCGTTTCGTCAAGGCTAAAGTCCATCCGCCCTCGAGCCTTCGTTTCAAGCGTCAAGCCGTCAACTTGCCCTGTTTTTGCCAACATTCAATGAGTGGAATGTGATTATTAGCACGATGGGGTCGTTAGAGAGAATTCGAGTTTTTCATCCGCCGTTCTCTCAGCCCACAACATTGTTACAATAGAGCGCACGCAGTGGCTCTGGGTGCTGGAAAGGAAGTTTGGAGTTCGCATTTCGAAACCCACTCGTAGTCATGAGCTCGTTAAATAACACCCAACCACCAAAACACTGCTGTTAACACTACTGAAGAGGTATAAAAAAAGAAATCTTGCTTCTAATTTTCTAATTGACCCTGGGGTTACCCTTGGGTCTCTTTCATACGGTGGTATCTTAAGGAAGCAGCTCCTAGACTTTAGAGTGTGACCCTCCTGAAAAAGATGCAACTTTGAAAGACGCCACTGGGAATTCCGGCCTCTCCTGAGGGGACAATCTGATATATCTCAAGAAAGATCTCCAAGATATTCCTTTCCCACGCCAAAGACCAATTCATTCCGCGCGCTTCTCCTTGTCTTCTGCAAGCTCCACCCGGTCCTCGCAATCCCCTCAAGACCCAACTGCCCCTGGATGTCACGTCATGTCCACTCGGCTCGTTTTTTATGTGCGTCCCTGTCCATCTCCGCTCCGAGGCCACTTGTTTATTCATGAATCGCGAGCCTTGTCCAGGCGAACTCGGCGACACGAGGGTGACAAATGCGCCTCGGAAGACGCCGCCGATGACACGAGGGGAATTCGATCAGATAAGGACGCGATTTCGCGCGAAAAGACTCACCGACGGCGACGACGGCGACGAGCACTAATATCCTTCGCAGCATCGCAGCTCTGGAAAGAAGAAGGTTTAGGGCCGAGGGACAAACACGGGTCATAAACGCGTCACCGAAGAAAGGGCGCCTGTAGTAGGGGAGCCCGGGAAGACGCGAAAAATCGAAAGGAATCGTAGGGCGAATGGGATTCGAAAATTAGGAAAAACGGAAAATAAAAATTGACCCACTTTCCGCGGGAGTGATTATACGCGGAACTGGGAGGCGCGTGGCTGAATATTCGGTCAAAAATGGTCCTGAAGGGGTCGGAAAGGACCTTTTTGGGGCTGTTTAGGTTAAAAAATAGGATAGAAACTCCCACAAAGAAGAAGTTGCCTTCGTGGCAAGACCATTAGCACATTCTAACCCGTTGTCTCTATTGGAAATCATTCTCTCGTGCCATTTCGAAAGGGCTCTATTTCTGCCCCCCTCTCTTTGTCATTTAAAGATAGTAAACAAACGCTCCTCTTAAAGACCAGGAATCAAAATATTTCGCGTCTTCTGCTGTGACATAACAAAATTGACAATAAAACATAAATGGAGCCTTAAATTTCGAACTTGGCTGAATGGTCTCTTGTCCACATCTTTAACTCTTTTGCCCCCTAATGCTCTTGTTCAAAACAGTACCCATGTGAGCAGAAGATCGACTACTGAAATCGGTGGAAAAAAGAAGGCTACACAACACGAAATACAGAAATTCGTTTCTTCGGGTGGTCAAAGAACGTTTCTACTGCACCCCTGATGAGCTCCTTAATTGTGCTAGAACATTAAACTGTCGGGTTTAAATAAGGGTATCCCGCTCGGATGATTCTTATTTTAGAAATTTTGCATCTATCTAGCCTTCTTTCGCTTTAAACTCCGTAAGAAGGTAGTAAGAGTAGAATGCACTAAAAATGCCGAAACTGTGCAGCTCTGGAACCAAAATAACCCAAAAACCTTCAACTAATTACCAGGGGACACTAATCCCCCTCTGGGTAACCAGCCTGTGTTTATAACGCGCAGACCCAAACACCTCTCCAGTTTCGCAGCGCCAATAAACAGCCCCTACGTCTGGCGGCCCTCAGGTCCCGACACGATCGAAACAGCCGAGCAGACCTCCTCCGCCTGACAGCCTTCTGTGCGCGGATGGTCGTGCGCGGGGACTAAACTCGCGGCTTAGACGTGTAAGCGGGGCCCCTCCCCTCGGGGTAAACAACAACAGCGCGGTCCCGCGCGGATCGGCCGGCGTCCCGCACGGAGCGCGAAAGCGACAGTGCGAGGGGATGCTCCCGGGCTCCACCCGTGTTTTCGGCGAAGAAGGCGCGGAAGAGGGTGATTTGTCGGGGCGAAGAAGCTGCCGGGATGATGAATGGGCGGGGGCAGGGGCGGTGGCCGGGAACCGGTTGTTTCCAGAAGACCGTTTGGAAAACAAAGCAGCGACGAAGATGCAACGGAACCGCGGTGTTGCCACGGTGGAACCCGATTCCGAGGCGAAACAACGGCGAATTAAGCGAAATGGGGGTGGGAATGGGCGCGTGGTGGGACCGGCCCAGGGAGGTTCTGCTAGGAGAGGGGAAGGCGAGTTCTCTGGATTCTTTGACGTGGCCTGACGTAGTCCGTCACATGTTGCTTCTTTTGGAGAAGAAGTGGATGTGCCTACAGTACCCTGGAACGGGTGCTGCAAATGCAGAGAAAACGAGACTGTAGAGCTTCGTGGATTCTTGATTTTGATAAATTTGACCTTTCCGATTGCACCTTTCGCATTTGCAGTTTGCATCCTGAAGGTTTGGTCCACACAAGTAGGAAACGCGCATAAAAAATGTTTTTCGCCTGGCCGGATTCGAACCTGTGACCCTTCGCGTCTTAACTATCACACCAGAGGGTGAGGGTTCAAGCGCAAATGTATTAAATGGCTCCCGAATCGTTTCTTTTTAGTTGTTTGTTTGGTTTAGAGCAAATATAGATCCCTCACGGAAATCTCAGAGAATCTGGAGATCAGAAATCTCCCAAAACAACACACTTGACCAACCCTGTGTTGGGCATATGACCCACATGCTTCCCTGTTTGTTTCCATTTTTAACTGTTTGTTTCTCAATCACACGGAAACAGCTTCGCAAAAGCAGCTTGGCGAACGGATCGCTTCCACGAGGCAACATCGGGTGACTCACGCCGAGAAACATTGTTGGATTTGCGGACTATGATTCAACTTCTTGTTCTGCAGCGGTCAGAAGAAGAAGACGCTCTTTCTAAGAAGCTCGCCGGTCACCAGAGATGATTGGGGTGGAGCTTAAACTGGAAAATTTACAATGGAAAAAATGAAAGTGGCTTGGCGAATATAGGTGTTAGGGGGTAGTCACATGTTATGGCTTATTCTCTAGCCTAATTCGCTTTCGACTTACGACTAACCCTACCGTAACTACTGTTTGGCAGTCGGCAGAAAGGATGAAGGGCAACAAGGTGGAAAAAATTCGAAAAAAAGTGCTAGGGAACATCTTGAATACAGCTGGAATCTAATTTTAGTCGAGTTATTAAGCCCATCACTAGGTTTTCCAGAAGAAGCTCGAGGAGAAGACGGCCTTAGGACCGAGGAGTCACCGGACGCCGGACATCGGCCTGACTCACAGAATGCAACCACTTTACAGCAAACGCCGTTCTCACGTTGTTTTCGGACGCAATGTGGGAACGTCGCCGACTGGAAGTCCGCATCTTTCGACACTCCGGAAAGATGCCTTAGTGTGTGGTGAAATCACAACGTAAATATTTTCCTTGTCTTCTTCGACTCATCAAAGCTTGGGAGCGCGAAGGGTGAAAGTTTATTTTCCTTGTTTTTTTATATATTTTCTGGTGTTGGACGTTCTTTTGAGAGGACCCGTTGCTGAGATGCCCAAAACTCACACCATTCAAGTTGCTGTTGGAAGAGTGTAGCGTCAAGCATCTTTTTTACGAAAGGAAAGTAGTATGATAAAATTTCGTCAAGAGGATCGTATCAAAAGTGATCACCTTCTTTGTCTTGGCGGTAACAGAATGCTTTATAAGGCCTGAATAAAACAAAACAAACGAAACCCAACCACCCGCCATTCAGTAGCCATTGCGATAGAACTAGCGTGGAAGTCCGCGAAAAAAACGATTTTTTCTTGTATTGTTGTTTATAAAGATGTCCTGCATGGCGCAGCGAAATATAATCCGAAAATCTGTGAAAATAGATGTAGGAATGACGGAAAATCTCTTCCTTTCCGATTCAATTGAACAGCGCTTAACTTCCACCGATCACGGTTCTGGTCTTGGGTCTCGGAAATCGACGACGAGTACAACTGCTCCTTAGAACTTGTCACTCCACCTTGCTCAGTATTTTTGGCTTCTTCTGTCACTTTGAGAGAAAGAAGACGTTCGATCAAAAAGGCGATCAATCAAAATCGGAACTCGTGCAAAACACCGTTGGTGGTGGAGGTGTGCACTTCTCTCTTAAAGACCTTTTGTTTTGGAAGACCAGGAGTCGCACTTGGAGCACTATTCAGCCTACAATGGGCTTTGAAGAGCACCAAGACATATGGGAACCACGTAAACAGGCCTAAAGACTCAAAACGATCCATCCCCATACACGTTCACTCCTACCGTAAGAAGTAAAAAAAAAGAGAACAACGCCGTCCTCAGAAACCAAAGAACAGCAGAATAGACTCCTTGGGCAGCTCTGCAGCCCAAGGCCGCACCTATTTCCCCGAAGAGGCGAAAAAACGTTCGTCCGGCGGAGGGCGTCGCGAAGAAGTGGCAGGAAGTGCAATCGCCACTTCCCGGTGTAACAAACAGAAGATCGCCGAAGGTCACTCGTGCGAACCTCGAAGTTTCCGAGAGAGAAGGAACGCCCTAAGAAGGCATGTGGTCCCAGTGGCCGATGGTGGAACGTGGGGTGTTTAAATGATGGATTTTCTGATAAAAAAAGAGTAAAGACAATTGTCAAATTGATCACATCATATTCCTCCTTAAGAGGGCATCCTTCAGCACCCAGTTCCGGAAAGGGACCTCTAGAAAGAAGCTAACTAAAGATAAGAGACTGAGAACGGTGTGAGAGATTTTAGCCATGCACCCCGTAGATGAGCTTCTTGTATGAAAAGGGACAAAACAGCAATAGAACCGAGCCTGAGATTAGAACTGGGGACAGATGCACAGAATCGTCCGCTCTTTCAAGTCCTGGTGACTTCGATGCTCCACCTCGATTGTTTCCCTGTTTTCCTGCTCCTCCAGGCTGGTTGAATGGATCCTACAGGGGTAGATGCACTTTTAGGAGGAGACTTGTTGTTCGGAGGTGCGACGTCCACCCGTTTTATGGTGCATTAAGAGGCGACGACAAAGATGGAAAGACACTATCAGGGACCGGGGGTCGCACTTTGCTCCCGGAACGGGTGAAAATAGCTCAGAAGTAGTAAACAGATCGTTGGTTTCGCTTAATGACGAGTCGTGACTCATCTGGCTACCGGTTGGGCAAAGACGCTCTGGAAAGGAGAACGCCTGCAGTGGGTCCCAGAACGTGTCTTTTGGGAAAGAAGAGAACGGGAGGACCACAGATCAGCGGCGCTGCGACTGGAATAGCCTAATCGCCAAGGAGCTCTGGAAATAACTTCCAAAGGGACGATAACAGAAGGTAATTTCAGGCGATGGTCATTGGATCGTCGCTGTTGGTGGCGCCTAGCAGAAAATTTGTGGGGGATTTCTTGAAGGGAACTATTCAGGTGCCAATCCTCAGATACCAAGAGCTTTCCAAATAAGGCGGGCAAAGAACCGCCAAGAGAATCGGGGTTTAGAGCTGGCGAAATGATTTGGACTTTCAAGTATTGCTTTTGTCCACGTGTCATGAGCGCAAAGTTCTTCACGAGATAGTTACTAAAAGCGCTTAATAGACACAGAAGACATGGCGACATAGAACCACCAGAGCGTGACCCGAGAAAACATGTTTCTGGTTGCCTCACAACAGGAGCAGGACTATGTCCAGGCCGAAAATTACCCGGACTGCAGAAAATGTCAACAACTCGGATACACCTCGTTGCCTACTTTACCTAAGTGCTGTATAATTTTAGATAAGAATGCATCCACTTAATGTCAAGTTAACTAAATGAGTGCTAAGTTATAAAATTAGTCCCAAAAAGAAGAAAACCACACTAAGTGTTTCATCCCTCCGTGCGAGTTTGCGAGTGGTGCCAAACACTCCGATGTTTTCTTAGCTCATTGTTTTCGCTGGAAGACAAAATGAGCGCGAAATTCTCTACGTTATAAAGTATTCAAGTGGTACAGTTCTAAGAGTACATTTCGACCTGAAAAGATCAATAGGCGTTCTTCCACCTTTTCAAGACTGGCCATTGTTGCCACCACTCCGATTTTCCGAGTTGAACCCGACAAGTAGCTGAATCTTTCCTATTGTTTCAACGGTTTCCAACCCTATCTCTGTTTTCGGTTTCCTCGCGCCATCCACCTGTAACCTGTCAGCTTTGACGGCAAAATCGATCGTTTCCGCAAAGTCCAAACGGGTCTCTCGAAAGTGTAAAATGCGATTTCAGGTTCCGATTGTTATCGCCGCTGCCATCAACGTTTTCGGAGACAGGAAACCACGGTCCCGGCGGCAGTAAATCAATTTTTCGACAGTAACCGTAGTTTCTACACGAAAAAGGGTCAGGAGGTCCGAGTGCAAAAAAAACGTGATTGGTGATGGGTCTCGCGTGGAAAAAAGGTTTCCCACAGCTTTGCAACTTTGTGCGCACGCCCAAGACTCCATCATAGAACTGTTTTATATGGAGAAGAAAACTGGCCCAAACACAAACACGGTCTTATACGGAAAAGGCCAGACAGTAATAGAGTCCCTGATTCCCGCATGGAAAAGAGAAGTCTTGAATGCGCGAAAGCTTCCCGCTGGCTCTTCCGCGAGGACAGCTGATCCAAATGCTGGCTGGCCATCATAAAAAGGTGTCAAAGGACAAAGTCAGAAGGTCCAAAAGTGATTGATCTATTGGGTCCCGCGCGGAAAAAGGAGCCTTGCTCTGAGAGAAGCCCTGTAAACGGCCGAAGTGTAATCCTCGCGGTTAAGTGACCCAGAAGCGTTTCTTTCGGCCTTTCGCTCTCCGTTTCACGCCAATTAGTTTCCAGCCCGTGCCGTCCGAAATCGCAAAAAAGGTCGTTTCGCGCGACAAATCTTATTATAAGTTCGACACGTCCAGAACGCTTCTGAATGTGACGGATAATCGTCGTCTCGGCGCGGAGTCCGAATTCCAGAGGCGAGCGAGGGGACGGACGGATGTCGAGGCGATTGTGAAAACAGATAAGCGCGCCGAGAGCCGGGGCGGAAGGCCTTGGGGGCACGATCCAGGGGGTGAAAGGAGCCCGGAAGGCAACCTGATCGGGGCGCGGAAACCGGTAGTTAGCGAAGATCGCCGCGCTCTTGGGCATTCAGCCTTGGATGGCGTGGGAGAGACGACGTCCGCGGAGAAGAACTGGCAGATCTTGCAGGATTTGCAGAGGAAGTGGAGAGAAGCTGTTTTAGGGAATCCTACAAGCTAGGATTACATTCTTTATGCCCCTGTTAGCGTTAAACCGATTGTGAGCTTAACTTCGCAAATAGAAAGGGTAGAGGATCCAGAAGATCCAGGGTATAGCTTACCCAAAGAACAAGGTGAAGAAGCTGCTTTCCGAAGCTGCTAATATTCAACAGATCGGCAGAATGGCCATTTTCAGATCCTCACCATTTGCATGGCAGACTGCTTCTCAAGAAATGGTTTCATATCATGGGCACTATCAGGATATTGAAAGAAATAACTTTCGAGTGGATTGTGCCAGCTAGACGTACCAGGAAAAGAAGCTGCTCATGTCCCATATAAACAGTTTTAAGCATTTCATATACTTCTGAGTTTGGTGAGTGGGACAGCTTAAGAGTCCATAAGGCGAAGTGACAGGCTAGGAGACTGAGATCTGCTTGAAAGTCATGAATTTCTGAGTTCCAGACTTCTTGAGAAATAAAGCTCTGTGCCACTGAATAGCAAGCAAAGAAGGGGGGAAGGAAAAATGAAGTAGGGTTAGTATGCGGGGCTGATTCTAAAAAATCAGCGATTGCTCGTAAGGAAAGATAAAAAAATCTGCATTTCAAAGCATTCTGGAAGCATGTCAAGAACTCCAGCGATGTTAGGCTGCTCGCAAGGCTGCGAAGGATCAGATGAGGATAGCGTTATTAAAGGGGCGGTCCCAAGCGAGGAAGTTCGATCGCAAAACCAGAAAATTGAACTTTGGCGACGTGCGAGCAACATCCATTTGTACTCCTGTTGGGAGCACTCACAGAAGTGGAAGGAACATTGTGGTCGTGGCCAGCCCGACACAAGCAGTCAGGTCGCGGGAAAAGCTCATTAATATGGAGACGTAAATCTGGGAACTCTTGCGGACAGGTGGCAGTCGAGAGTTCCTAGTTTACGACACCACTGCTGAAAACTCACCATCCAAACATCAGGTTTTATGTTTTGGCGGAGCAGATGAGAAGGCCGAAGGTCATACTACCGTATCCGCTCCCCTAGCCCTACGAACTGTGCTCCTGAAAGCAGTTTGAGGAACAGAAGAAGCACACAAGAACTAGATTTTGAGATAACTGGATAGTGATTCTCGTTTTTGGAATCTGTCCTTCTCTCATGGGACCTTATGGGACCTACAAGTGACAATGAAGCAGGATTTGAATCTCTAGATGAGTTGAAAAAACAGGAAACCTCTCCGAAGTCTTAGATTCCTTTAATCAATCTGGAGATTCAGATCTTGTCTTAATGCCACTTTCACAGGGCCTTTCTTCTCTAGACGTACGTACGGCCTTATTTGCAAAGAAGAAGCCCTTTTTGAGAAGAAAGGTATCCAAAGATGCTCCATGTGTTAACATCTTCCTATTACCTCTGACTGAATGACGACGACACAGAAAGACAGGAAACAGATAGCGTCCGATTTAGTGAATCACGAAAGTAGGAAACAACCGCCCATAAAAAAAATGTTTTTCTCCTGGCCGGATTCGAACCTGCAACCCTTCGCGCCTTAACTAACACACCAGAGAATGAGGGTTCGACTCCTGTCGCAAGCGCACATTCTTCCAAAGCATCAATGGGCCCAAAAAGGGTCCCGTATGAAAGTCAAAGAAAGTGCACATCTTAACCAAAACTTAAGAAACCAACAACAAAAGCACCAACCTCTTGGGATACACGTCTTTCCTAAAAAACAGTGAGCTTGGGAAACAGGGGGCGTCCAATCAGAAGAAGCCGAGACCAGGGAAAGAAGGAACGGTCAAAAACGCAAAACAAACAAAAGGAGCGGTTTGCGAGCGCGGCGTAATCTCTTTTGGAGCGCGCGGATCGTAAATTGGCCGAAATTTTGACGACGGTGTTTGGGCGCCGCGAGATCGAATGCCAAACACAGGAAGGCGCCGGAGATGTTATCGGAGGCGTCGGCGTGTTTTCGAGGGTTTCGGGAGCCGCCAGGGTCACGGCTTCGCGCACCAAAGCAAAACAAACGACTGCTCGGTTTCGTTGGGAAAACACCGCTGATTGGGAGCCTCTTCGGGATCAGACGGATTACGGTCTGACGTAGACGCCAAATCCGGAACTACAGTAATCGGGGAGACACGTCACGCAGAGGCATGAACAGAATGAAGAAGATACAACTACAATGAAGAAGCTACAACCTGTGCGGCTTCTAGGATGTGCCATTTGATTGGAATGGGTCTTGGCTTCCTATCACTGGGCCCCTTTGCAAACCAGTCACCTGGGAACTAACGGGGTCTTTCTAGGCTAAAGGGCGCAATCTTCTTTATGGGCATTCACGTGTATTGTGGTTTCCACAGTCCTTCGCGCAGAAAGGCATGCCATCGATTTGAGCTCTTCCAGATGAATCAGAGGTCAGCCGAAGCTTTCGAATCAAACAGCTCTAGAAACTCTTAACTTCTTTGTATTGGTTATGCTGATAGATATTTGAACAGTCATTCCCAAAGCTGCTGTTAAGAACGCTCTTCAGAAAGTTAATGACGCTATATTTCACCCCGGTACACACCCTGTTTCAAAAACTGTGGCCATTACACTCCCGACGCGGTCCCGCGTTCCACCTGCCTCACGCCTTCTTTCCGAGAGGTTCCACTCCGCGAACGACCCTTCTGCAACGCCGGGCGTCGCCGAAGACGCCATTAATTCTGAATGATACAATGTTGTTGGTTCAGCTGATCAGCAGACGTAGAAAAACAGATCGTGAGTTATGGATCTGGCGCGGCAGTCCGTCAACAGGTTTACATCGGAAACCACTTTCTCCGGACGCTAGAAAGACACTTCCTACTCTGTGTTTGGACATTTTGATCGAAGACAGTTAGGAGAAACGGATGGTTGGCTTTGGTGACCAGGTGGAGACATACGATTCACCGAGGCTCCTTCACGCCAAACAGCCATGTGTCGCTTCCACTGAGGTTTTCTTCTTCAAAAGGAGACAAAAAAATGAGTGAACGTTACATTTACCTTTTTCACTCTCGGGTACTGTATCATCGTGACCGGAAACCACTTCATCTGCCCCAAGAGGCCCGGAACATATGCATGGTATTGGTCGAAGTTCTTTCGGCACATATGGTGGCGCGCGCTAATTGAGTGCCGGAAGGTGGAAAAACCACAGAGGCGTGTTGGATGTGTCAACAGCTGTTTGCGGTCGCCTTTGGGGTACGGTAGCCCGGGGTAGGGATGAGGCGTGTGAGTTCTGGAGCATTTGAAGATAAACCCTTTCGTACTCCATTAGTGGGGAAACAAACAAGGAGGAGAAGGTAGTATTAGATCGCCAAGAAGGATTCAATTTTCATTCTTATTTTGCTGCTTCTTTGTGGATTGGAGGGATTCAGGTGAAAAAGTGGTGAACGGTTGAAGAGGTCCAACTTAAGAGCCGAAGAAGATCATGAAGAATGACCCCACCCTCTGGACCCGTCCCCCTTGGGATCCTACTTGTCCCAGGCTCTAATCGGGCCGAAAAAAGGGCGATCGAGCCCGGGGCCTGTGACAAGAAGTGTGATCGCGCCACCGGCCGCGCGGACATAAATCAGAAAGTTTTCTTTGGCCGAGCACCTTCTTCTTCGTTGGTGGGCTTTGTGCCGCCGCGGGCAATAAAAACCACCCGACCTGCGAGGTTTAGGTACTGGGCTCGGGCGCGATTTACGGCGATTGTCCGCTTGTCGGCCGAAATCTAATCCTATCGCCTGACACTTCCCGGAGACGCGCAGTGATTTCGGAGCGATCTGCTTGGCTCCGAGGACCTCCAGTGCCCCTCTCCTAAGCCCGGGTTATGGTGTTCCGTTGTGAAAATATCGCATTTTTATGGCTCGATAAACTCTCCGGCTGTTAATCGCGGATCATCTAGTACATCCTCAATGTATCAGATTACACGTAGAAATGGCAGTTCGTTAGAGCTGGGAAGGATTTTATTGGCCCGAGCTCCATACATCCATTCTTTGAAAAAGTGGTAGTACATTTAACTTCGGAGTTATTCAAGTTTTATCCTGAAGAAGCTGATGGTTAAACCGCATTTATCAAAAAACAGCAACCCGGCATTATTTATCTTCCCAAACTACATAAAGCGTATGTCAAAAACCGTAGAGAAGCCGGTAACAAAGATGGTAACCCTAACCGTTCAGCTACGGTTACCAGCTCTGAGCCCGAGTGAACAATAGATATCATATTGTTTTTCATCTACATTTTTGAAGTCCGATACTAACCTGACACTAATCCGATACTAACCATACACTAACAAATCCATGCCGTGTTAGCCTAGCTAACCAAAGCGGTCCATTATCCGTGTCCTACACAAATATAATTCAAGTTCTTCCCATCTCCCAAAACACCATTTTCCACAACGACGCAATTATGCACTATGTCGAACTTGACTCGGTCGAAGGTCACCAGATGTGGGCGCGGAACTCGTTCCACGACAGGCGCACCTCGGAGTACAACCCACTCAGCTGACCTAATCTACTAGAACTACAAGGGAGCGAGCAAAACACCAAAAACATGATATTAGGGACAGGTAGGCCAACATTTTTGACACACGAATAGCCGGCATAACCTTCATACTACCAAAGATAGGGTAAGGTAGATCTTGTGTCACACAACAGTCTCACCTTCAAGTAACTCCTCACAAAAACCGTTTTTGCCACTTTTATGAAGGCACGAAACAATTGCCCAAAGTACAAGCCACTCCAGGACTCGCGGACGTCACGCAGCCCCCGTGAACTCCTCCAGGAAACCGCGAAAATAAAAAAGCGATCAAAGGCGAAGGGGAGGCGGCGGCGATAACTAATGGGAACAGACCTCCGGGTCGCCGGATATTCGATTACAACGCGTCGATCAATCGAAAGTGTCGAAAAAAGCGCTCCGAAGTTTGCATGTCAGGTGCTCGCCGCCAATTACGTTCCCGCCGACGGCGAACACAAACAAAGCACGTCTTGTTGCGAACGCGAAGAGCTGTCCGCGGAGGTCCCACCGCGGAGATGGATGTGTCCCGCACGGATCGTCTTGATCGCCTTGGGCAGTTGCGTTGTTTGTTTGTAAAGGGTCCAATTAGAGGCCGAAGCCGGTGCGCGTCGTCTTCGTGGAGCCGTATTTGGGGTCTCATGCGCTTATGATGGCGAAGTAGAGGAGGTTACGGTTTAAAGTTTACTGAACCGTTTTCATGGCACTCAAAGCGCGAAACGTTGGACCTATAGGTACAATCAGCCCCTCACTAAGGAAGCAGATTGAGGTTGGGAAAGGCTCAGATGTCAAAAGGGAAACGAGAATAAGAAGGTTGTATTGACGTCAAGCATGAGAATTTGAGCGTAGCCCTAGGGGACTGTGGAAGAGTCAAGAAATGTTAGACCTAGGCGTTCTGGAGTTTGTCATTCTTGTAAGGGGTCACGTGTTCTAGAGAAGAACAGTCAGTCTTTGTTGCATGCTTTGACGTAGAAAGAAGTAAGTGCTTGACGTTATTCCAATTACTGTATCTCAAGAATGAGATACTGTCATCCCAACAGGCAACATTTTTAACGCTACCAACCAAATCCCTATAAGATCACGAATGAAGCAAATGATCCATTGCTTAGGTAAGAACCACATGACGAGCACATGATGAAGACGAAGGAGACGCGCTCGCTAAAGCGAAAACAGAAACACTCTCCCATTTGAGATTCACGGAAAGCGGACGCGCGCAAAACACGTTCTCTGCGATTGGGGATCATCCCTCTGTTTTGGGTAATCGCCGGCGAACGGAGAGTGAAAGCTGCGATGTGAAAGGTCCGTGTTACTATGTATACATACAGTGCGATTTCAAATTTTAGGCCATCACAAGGATGCATTCAAGTATCTCCGAGGAAATTTTTTGGCTGGCTACGAGCCGGGAGAAACCTTAATCACTGTAAAGAACATCAGCCTAATCGGAGACGTCTTTAAGGAGCGAAAAGCAAACAAGGCTGTAGTATACCGTAAGGACAAAGACATCAGTTCACCCATTGGCTAAATTTTAGACCCAAAACTTTAGAAGAGAAAACATCTATGGATGCCGCGATCTGGGTTGTGCACTTCTGAATGTTTTCTGGTCAGTTTTGGGCGTAAATCTTCTCAAGCAACACTGATACAATCTCCATATGACAATCTTTCCTAACTGCTCCATATGGAGCATAAAACTTGGTAATTCCAACTCAAATTGGGCTCTAAATTCAGTTCCAAAAAGGCAAGTCAAGTTCGAAACTCCAAATCAATTCGCCTTCCATAAAGGCTCACCCTATGATAACGGTCCAGTTTTTCACTTCCTACAGCCGTAAGAACGCGCGTAAAGATTCAACAATCAGTGTGTCGAAGAAATGACGGACAAGAAGATTAAAGCGATTAGGAGAATGGGGCGGCGAAGACGTCCCGCAGCGGCTCGAGACCTTCGTGGACTAATCGGAATCTGTTCGCGCGCACGAGACGAGATCCTGGAACGACCGCTGCGGTCCCTTCCACTTGGGAGCACTCGGACCTCAGCGCAGCTTGCAGCCAGGGGAAGAAGGTCCAGCCTGGTTCCAGGGATGAAGCGGCCTGGATGGAGCTGTAGTGGCGCCTGGCGCGCCTGTGACCCACATCTCCAATCGTTCATGATCTAATATTGTCTCTGCCTTCGAGCTTGTTGCGCGAGAAAAACGCCTCGCGACAGGATCCTCCGCGCGAGGCCTGGATCCGGTCCCGGCACGACGAGAAAAAGGGATTCGGACGCTGAGGCCGGAATCCCAGGGGAGGAGTTGCGTAAGCCGTTTGGAACTGTGCGCCGGTTATGCAATGGGTTTTGCTGTGTGGACGGCCAACATTTCGCCGATCGGAAACAACGACCTGCAGAGAGTGGATTGCGGGCTTTGGGAGATGTGGATTGTGCTTCTTGTGGTCGTGCGCATTGTTGAGCGGAGTCGGAACGGAGATGAAGAAGCATCTCGCGGAGCTAAGGGAAAGTTGATACATAAGCAATCGCCCTTTCATGTATACTGTTTCGGCAGTAAAACACGTGTAGTGTCTGTCCTAAATGAGTTTGAAGGGAATACGACATCATATCTGACACCTGGCATGTCCAGCTTCAACTTCATCAGAGTTTTCGAAGGAATCATCGAATAATTGAAAAGACGGATACTGTAGCCTGAAAATCTATGAATATATGTATGGTATGGTAACGGGGCATTACGCGCGTTCATTTGCATTCGCTCGCTGCCGTAGATCGCACGGAATGTGAATTTTTAACTAGCGACGTTTTTGTCGAGATTTAACGACCTACGGAAGAGTGAATTGTAATTAGCGCCCCAACCTACCTTCACCATAAGATTTGGAATGTCACTTGTTGGTAGGAGGCTTCCCTCACCAGATTCAGAGCAGGTTCATGCTCGCCTACTAGCTACTACTGCTTGTGAAATAAATGATTATCAGAGCAGTAGGGCACTGTAATGCCGACTCGATTAAAATATCCTATCGAGTCAAGTATTGAGTTGACTTTACTGGAGTCGTAACTCGACTCGTGACTTTATCGACATCACTAGTAGGGCAGAACTACTCTAAAAACCCAAGAATGGACAAGGCGAATAGATAGAACTCAGACCTCTCCTCTTCTAGCACACTCTTGAACTCTCTCCCACAATCCCATGTCAATTCAAAGCCACCATGGTCACACCTGCCACCCCTTTCCTAATCCCCAACTTCCTCTCCGCGGTCTCGCCCGGTCGCACCTACAAGTACACTTGCACTTTCACAGTCTCGGCATGCGCTATCATCTCGAGTGAGTCACCGGCACGCGGATATCCGTCGCCACATGACCTCATCTCACCTCGCGCCACAAAGCCGGCTTTCGCCGCCATGAAGTCGAAGTGCGATTACGCTAATCCTCGACTCCAAACACGCGTCCGACACCGTAATTCGCACAATCGGCGTGCAAACAGCGATTCGCACCGTGCGAGAGGCCCTTGCGCAACGGCGTTTCCGCTCGACAAAGAGACGTTTTATCTTTACACCTCTGGGAACACTCGAATCTATCACTGGGCTCGCTCGGAGCAGAATCGGTAGGCAGGCGGAAGTAGCTGTGCCTGGGCAGGCTGGAGCACGAGGGGGTGGTGCTGTGTGGAGACGCGGTGGCACGACGAGTCCGAGTGTTTGGCCAGGTAGGACTTGAGCGCGAACGACTTCCCGCAGCGCCCGCACCTGAACGGCTTGATGCCAGTGTGCGTCTGCTGGTGCGCGCGTAGGTTGCTCTTGTCCGCGAATCCTTTCTTGCATGTGGAGCACTTGAACGGCTTCTCCCCGGCTGGAATGGGGAGGGATGAGGATGAGGCGAGGGGTACTGTGGGTATGGGAGTTCTTGGCCGCTTTTTGTTTTTTAGAAGCTAGAAAATATGACTTTTGTATGCAAAAATGATCGCTTAATACTTTTTGCCAACTTCAGATTTTCAAATGCGAACCATATTCTTTTGGTGTTTATTGAGACCACTGTAGATACTGTAATATCTAAAGGAGTTGGCCAAAAAAAGAAGGCGTAGCTTCTATGCCAACATCAGAGTATTTCGGCGTAATAAGACTTTTTTAAGAAAAGAAAACATGCAAGCTCCGCCCTTGAGACATGATGTTTAAAAAAAATATCATTATGCATGCCTCCTGGGCAGATCGTTCCAGAGAACCCAAAAAATGAAGATTCCATCTTTCTGCATTAGCGACAGTTTAGATATTCTAGAAAATTCTAAGAAATACTGAACTATAGCATCAAGCAGTTAGAACTCGACAGGAAGAATGAAAGCGAATCCTGAGGACAACAGAAAGAATCAACAATGGAACTTACTGTGCGTCCTAAGATGTCCCTGAAGCAGCCAGTGCCGGGTGAAAGTCTTATCACAGAGGGGGCAGTGGGTAGTTGATGAATAAGGTGGCGACACGGTGGCAGCTCTCTTCCTGGCCCGCTTCGGCGGCGGAGGCGCCGCCCTTGTTTTTGGGGAGACCTCCTGGTTCTCCTTGTTCGACGAGGTGGCCAGGTCGAGCACCGAATGAAAGTTCACCCTCGGAGGGGCATCTAGAACGAAGAACGAAGTTTAGAGTGCTCATGCAAATAGGGTAGAGAAGTAGAGAAGTGCGTTTCCGCTTTACTCAAAATACTTGGAACCTGTAGAATTTAGGATACGAAAACTCTAGCCTTTTATAATGAGAAACGTTCCCAATCAGGCCATCTCTGATCTCGAAGATTCCAAGAAGGAATAGCTCAAGAAGAGCCACAGATTGCGCCAAGGAAAGGAATTCTCTTTGGAAGGTTACCATCTCCTATCCACTCACCGGAATCGCTCTTCACCGGCAGAGGAGGGGTCATCGCCGCCAAGTGCGCGAGGAACACAGAGTGGCGGTGCTGCTGCTGCTGTTGCAGCGCGGTCACCTGGAGCGGGTGAAGCGGGTGGAGCAAGGGGTACATGCCCGTCTTCGGCGGGGTCACAAACATGTTCACGAAGGAGAACGGGGCCGAGGGGAACAGACCCGATGGGTGCATCGTGCCTTCTGAAACGAGCACAGTGTCAAGCTGGGGCTTCTTCCTAGCCGTCGGAGGGCGGGGCGAGGCGCGGCCACCCACCGTCAGTGGTGCACATCTGCTGCCTGGGGTACGGTAGGCGACGCGGAGGCGCCATCCGAACGCCGCCACCTTATAAGTTATGCGGCGGCCCGATGCAAATGCGGCGCGTGGCGACAGAGAATCATAAAACGACGGAAAGGCGATAATTGGATTCAGGCGAGGCTTGCGCCCGAAGTAGCCGACTTCCAGGCGCCATCGCCACGATGGAGACGGGCCGGAAGGTCGGCGATGTACTGTTGCGAGGAGTGGGTGGCCGGTGGATAGGGGTGAATAAGAGTGGGACAGAGGTGATTAGGCAAAGTGGTGTCATGTTGTCATGTAGGGCTGGGGTGGGTGAACAGAGAAAATCATTGTAGGAGGTGGCTTATAACAGGATGTCAACAGGGAAGCGGCCATTTCGTTTCGAGGGGTTGGATCCTTGTAGGATGATAGCAAATGTAGCAGCCTTCTGACGATCCGTAAAATAACATTTCTCAGGCAGCTCACCCATAGACCCATACAAGGAACCAATGTCCTTGTCACCTTCTAATGAAATACAGCTGGGACCGGCAAATACAATGCACCAGAAGCCGTAACCGTGTCTTCCCCTATGGAAACGACCACACCTCTACTCATTAATTTTACTGACAATTTCTATACCGTAATCCGATACATTGAGCATACTCCTCGATTAACAGCCGGAGAGTTTATCGAGCCATAAAAATGCGATATTTTCACAACGGAACCTGGGCTTAGGAGAGGGGCACTGGAGGTCCTCGGAGCCAAGCAGATCGCCGTCGCCACCTCGCACAAGATCGCTCCGAAATCAGTGCGCGTCTCCGGGAAGTGTCAGGCGATAGGATTAGATTTCGGCCGACAAGCGGACAATCGCCGTAAATCGCGCCCGAGCCCAGTACCTAAACCTCGCAGGTCGGGTGGTTTTTATTGCCCGCGGCGGCACAAAGCCCACCAACGAAGAAGAAGGTGCTCGGCCAAAGAAAACTTTCTGATTTATGTCCGCGCGGCCGGTGGCGCGATCACACTTCTTGTCACAGGCCCCGGGCTCGATCGCCCTTTTTTCGGCCCGATTAGAGCCTGGGACACGTAGGATCCCAAGGGGGACAGGTCCAAAGGGTGGGGTCATTCTTGAGGATAGCATGGTCTTCTGTAGATCATAGTTCAACCGTTCACCATTTTGTCACCTGAAGCCCTCTAATCCACAAAGAAGCAGCAAAATAAGAATGAAAATTGGATTATTCCTGGCGATCTAATACTAACTTTTCTTCCTTGTTTGCTTCCCCACTAATGGAGCAAAACATTATGAAAATTCGTTCCTTAGAAAGGGTCCATTTTTAAATGCCTCAGAACTTACACGCCTCATCCCTACCCCAGGCTACCGTACCCCAAAGGCGACCGCAAACAGCTGTTGACACATCCAACACGTCTCTGTGGTTTTTCCGCCTTCCGGCACTCAATTAGCGCGCGCCACCATATGTCCGACCCGGCTCTGCTGCTTACCTTCCGACCGTTTCCTTCTCTGTTACAACCGCCGGCGCAAAAACAAACACAGAACGCGTAACATCAACACTCTCGGCGAATTACGATGCAAAGACGCGCGGGGACATGTGTTCGTAGGATTTATGACGCCAACAGACCGGCGGCAGAGTCAATTAGACACGGATTAGGTTCGACGGTGGGAAAGTACCTGTGGCCGGGAGGTGGAGATGCGAGGGGGCATCCGAAACGGCGGCGCACTTCGCAGCCGAAGCTTCGGCCCGTTTGGCGGCGGACTTCAAGTGGGAGAAGCGTGGCCACCGAGGACAGATACGCGTGGAAGGTGTGTGAAGTGGACGTGAGAATGGCGAGGGGCGATGGAGACAAGCTCCTGGGAAGGCGGCTCCGAAGAAAGACACCCGACCACTGATGCGCTAAGATACTGAGTGTTTCGATTAAGATGGACATTCATCTTCCATCTAAAGCTGATTAGAAGGACTTTAAAATTTGTATTAGACGGTAATCAAAAGTTACCATGTTGTCTTACGCTTCAAAGTGTGGATATTTACCCTCAGTACCTCAGAATTTCATGGCTTTGTATCTTAGTGACCCATTTTAGTGACCAGACCCGTTTCTTAATGTATGCAATAATGGTCAATTGTGTCCTGTAACAAGAATATAAGCGAGATACATGGGTTTTAAATAGACATATTGCTACACTTGCATACGATAATTTATGCAGTTTAGTCCGCAAATCCAAAAGAAAATAGTGTCGTACGGAACCTAGGCGAAAATTAGTAGATACAGGACTCATATTTAATGAAAAATCCATAGCATCTTGCGGACCTCTTACCATGCTTCCACGTCCACTTCTTCAGTCTCGCATATCGCTGGTATCTGCTTCACACCTTCCCTCACATACTTCATCCACTTTGCAAAGTACTTTATGTGCTTCTAATTTACGAAGAGATTTCGCGCCCGCCAATCTTATCAAAGTGATAACAGCGGATAGGGATGTGGTTGTGGTGACTGTGGATTCGCGGAGATAAGACAATTCGGTGGTTCCCACAGTTAACGCTCTATTCAGCTGCCTTACAATTTGGTGTGCTTTGAAGAATGTGATTTAAAGTAGGCGGCGTCATTAGAATTCCTACCAAGAGTGAGACACAAGCTCTTGTGAGGGCGTCTCCGAGGACCAATTAATTCGACGGGAAACTTGGAGTCTTCTACTTGTGGGAGTTCTTTTCATAACTCCAAGAACATTGTTACGAACGAGGAATTTCATCTTTTTGTGTTAGAATGCCTCTAATCTGGGAGCGCTCCTCGGGTGTATTGAGTTACGGGACAAGTAAGCCATGTCACGCCTCTCTACTCAACAAGTTCATAACAAAACAAAAGAAAGAGAAATAAGCTTCCGGTAAGGAGCAAGCCCGTACTTTCTGAAAATCTAGGATCCGCCGGATGACACCTTTCGCTGCAATACACTTTTTGGTCGGTTTGTCACCGTTCGACTGACGGTTTTCTCTCCTGCCCTTTCCCGCAAACATCTCAATGTGCTCTACCACTACTTGGAAGAAAGTATTTAGCGCTCCAAATGAATAGTACATCAGAAAATATACACTTTTGAGCATGAACAAAGCCTTCACTCGTTCTCGGGCTCTATGGAGTCGTGGATCTTGGAGATCTCGTCGCGGGACATGTCGCTGAACTCGTTGATCTCGAACAACGCCTCCTTGTGTGTTTCGTTCAGCCTCCGGAGCATCTGCATCCGTTTGACAAAGATGTCGAACCGCTCCGCTTCTTCTTCGGGCGTCGAGTAAACCTTGTTGAAGTCCTCTTTGAACTTCTGGAAAACCGCCGCGTCCTAAAGGGAAAACACTTTTACATCACACAATAGCATCGGTTCTGTAAATGCATCACTTTGAAGCATAGGTTTGCAGTATATAGGAAGGACGTGGAAGGCTTTACGCATGAAAACGTTACGCAAAAAAGACGTTATAAGATTTCAGATGCAATGTGTGTACAATTTTTTCCAGCTTATAGTACTTTAGAACCATCAACAATGCAAGGAAGTCGAAAAACATTTTGGACGTGTCGGGACATCGCTTTGATTTTTTACACCTTATTTTACACCAGGTGAAAAATTCATAAATAAATTTCGAAATAGACGACCCTAGGGTGCCAAAAACGGGTTTAATGATCGGGTTTAACCTAGCAAGCTGAATCTCCGTAAATCCTCTTGAGAGGTACAAAAAAGCATTAGATTTTGAACTGCAGGATCTCCTCATATCGCTCAAATTTTTAATCCAGATATAGAATGGAATAGAAGTTGCTATATAGTCCATGAAATGAGTCTTCCTAACTAAACGAGTCGTCTCCAGCAAACAGCTCACCTCAGTCTCCGGATGGATACTCATCACAATCGTGGCTCCGTACTGAAATGGGCCAGAGAAGGGTGCGAGAAAAGCAGCCAACAATACTTTGAAGCCGGGCGATAAGCTAGGACACCATCATGAAGAGGACGGCGCTTGTTTTGAGGCAACGGCGTTACAACGCGGCAGCAACAGCTGGCTGTTTCAAAGCAGCGATGAATGTTTTTTAGGTGTAAATCCAGAGTGAAAGGGCGGGGGAGTCTTTTAATAGGGCTTGTGGCTTGTTGAAATCCGTCAATCTGTCCACCCCTGCTTTGTGCTCCGTGAAAGGGCCTCATCGTGGGCCTCCACGTCCATGAGCTTCTTTCGGGCCGTTGTTTACGCAGAGCTAGCCCCACCGGCGGAGAGTCTGTTGTGGCAGCTGGAAGAACGTCCATCGAGCAATAAATAAGTTCTGGGCGTTCCTCAAAGTGACAGTGATCAGAGAGCTTCTCACTTGAGGCGAATCGATAGGAGAAGCTCATGTGATGATTGATGAGTCACTACGCCTCTTAACTACCTCCACAATGACGATCGAACGTCGCCAAACCTTGTTGAAGTCCTCTTTGAACTTCTGGAAGACCGCTGCGTCCTAAAGGGATGACATAATAGCATCAGTTCTGTAAATGCATCACTTCTGAAGCAGTATATAGGAAGGACGCGGAAGTCTCTATGCATGAAAACAATAGATTTCCGATGGAATGTTACAACTTTCTTTCCAACTTACAGAACTTCAAGCCGCTTCTTGGCTTTCCGACTTCCGATTGTACCAACACTTCAAAAGGACTTTTGTGCTTCAATAAGGCATCACCAAAAGCAGCATTAAATTTCATCTTTATTGCTTGGGTGCTCGTTTTTACGGTATTTTGAGAGCCTAGGCTTCGTAGCTCATCGACATCACCAATATTATCGCTTTGCGTCGGAGAAGTTATCTTCTTGCCGCATTCTCCAACCATTACATACTTGAAAGAACGGCAGCATTTCATTTTCTACACATAAGCAAGAGTAAGACTTTTCAATGGAAGTTTCAGAACCGATGCTTCGGAGCTAAATGTGGACAGTAAAGCATTGCTTTTGATACCTTCTAAAGTGATGCATCCTGTAGTATTTAAGTGGTCCCTGAACGTTGTTCCACTAACGAGCAGTAGCGTCACTTTTTCTGTATATAAGGGGGCACTTGAGACAGTGATGCCACTTGCAGCACTCAGTCAAGATGGATCAGTACGCGAATTTACTCGCAATAAACGTGCAAGCGATGCTTCTGGCGCAGTGGTACGCCCAACAACAGATGAACTTAGTCAACGTTATCCCTCCAGCACCTGCGCCACAGCCCCCGGCAGCACCCGTCCCAGAAGCAACCCCCAGAACCATAGAATTAGAAACCCCACGTCGAACCGCGACATCTTCCTTGAATTCAAGAGTGGGGGGCGCCACTCCCGCCCGGCGTCCTAGAAGAAGGTACGAGTGCTCCCAGTGTGGAGCAACCGTCTCCAGGAAATTCCTCCTGGAAGGACACATGAAGACGCACACGGGAGAGAAGCCCTTTCCGTGCAGCTTCTGCACGAAGAGCTTCGCCGACCCAAGCAACAAACGGGTCCATGAGAAGACGCACTCACCGGATAAACCGTACCGGTGCGACATCGGCGACTGTGGAAAGAGCTTCAAGCTCGCGCTCTACCTTAGGAAACACCAGAAGAGAATGCACCAGCAAGAGATGCGAAGGTGAACCCCTTGAACTAACAAGGACCGGAGAAGAACCAGGGAAGAAGACGACCGACGGAGAAGGAACCGACGGAGAAGAGAACTTGTGTTCAGTAATAATTTTTTTAATTGCGATCTTTTTGTCGCCTTTTTTAATAATAATTTTTTTTTAATAATTTGTGTTTTTTGTTTATGTCTATTTGTTAATTTGTTTATATAATAACAGTTAATTTGTTTATTATATCGTAGGAATAAGATCCATCCCAATTTGTCACGAAATTCATACTATGTACAAGCAGAGATCAACTGAGAAGAAGTCTCAGTTCGAGTGGTCGCTCCCGTCGTCGAAGTCGATGGGCACCTCCTCGATCGTTTCCACTCGGGGCACCTTCAGCGGCGTCTCCTCCTCCTCCTCCTCGTCATCCAGGTCGATCACCTCCTCCTTGGGAAGCCCGGCCTGGGCGCGGACCCTCTGGCGGTACTCGGCGTTGCCGTAGGGCGTCCCGATGAGTTCGTCGGCGATGCGGCCCGCTTCTCGGAGCCCGGACAAGAAGGCGCCGTGGACCGTGGCCGGGTAGTTCCGGTTCGTGTGCTCACCGGCGAAGTAGACGCGGTTCAGGCCGTTCTCCGAGCGGACTGGCTCTGCGAGGATGTCGTACTCCTCGCCAGTGGCTCCTGGGGGGATGTGGCTGTAGCAGCCGCGCGTGAACTGGTCCAGGTGCCACTTGGTCAGGCACGACTCGACGGGCTAAAACAGTCGTAGAGGAGGCAAGATGGGGCAGGAGCTTACCTCCTTGGGACAGTGGTGGAACATGGCGCGGAGGACGTTCATCGTCCGCTCGACGATCATCGGCTTCGAGAACTTCTGAACGATATCGGCGGCCTCGCCGGCGAAGATCGCCACGAGCACCGGCTGGTCATAGGGCGCGAAGAACATGTAGAGTTCTCCGCGCGAGATCTTCGACTGGCTCATGCGGCCGTAGGCATCAATTGACGTGTCCCAGAAGGCCTTCTCGAAGAAGAGCACCAACTGAAAAGAAGGGAGTTCTAGGGGGAGGAAGAGATAGGCCAACTCACCTTGTTCAAATTTCCGAATCCAAGCCTCTCAATGGCGCCTATCTTCTCCTGGGGTAGGGGCGGGTCAAACACGACACCCTCGCCGGGCTTCTTCAGCGAGTGCTTCAGGATACCTAGTGGAAGCGTGCACAGCACGGCATCGGCCTCGATCCGCGCTTCCTCATACTTGTCGCCGTATTTCCAGTCGTCCCGCGCGCTCTTGGTGTTGTTCTGCCGGTAGGTCACCGTACACCCGTGCGGCTTGTACTCCACTTTCGTCACCATAGCCTTACGCTTCACGTACAGGTCCATCGCCTGGTGGTTAATGATGGCGCTGAGTCCGTCCAGGCAGGACACGTGCGTCCCCTTGAGTTCGTAAGTGTCGTCCTGGTCCCAGTGCTGCAGGCAGATGTTGTAGAGTGAAGTGCCATTCGCGTATTCGAGGTTCGCCAAGTGGAAGTCCAACGCGTTTCGGTCAGTGGAGTTCATGTATACTTCGCTAAAAACGATCTTTCGAAGTCAGATAGGATGAAGCAGTAACATACACAGGCTCCATGGCTCTCATGTTGCTCAGCGCTCCGCAGAGCTCGTCGTCGCTTCGCTTTAAGGTGTCATACCTCTGAAAATGGAAGTCTGGTTACGGTAATGAACGTGAACTCACCTCACAGAGATCCGCGAGCTCCAGCTTCATGCTACTGTAGAGGATCTCGTCCTCGACATCTTCCAGATCCTCTACCCCCTCGAAGTACTCAGCCAGGTTCCGGATTCCGTACTCATCTCTGTACTTCCGCTCGAGCTTCTCTATCTTCGCCGATAGACCTTTCATCTGTTTGACAACCTCCTTTGCCTCCTCCTTCACCTCCTTCTCCTGCGCGACGAGCGTCTCCAGCCTCTTCCAAAAGTCGAGCCGCTTCCTCTGCGTCTCCACTTCCTTCGCCTTCACGAGGATGTCGAACGTCTCACCAAGACTCAGGCTGCGGCCTTGGAGCTCCGTCACGCTGAGCTCCTCGCTGATGAAGGCGCACGCCTGGAGGAAGTTGTTGAAGGCCTTCTCGATCAGCTCGTCCTTGCGCACGTCCAGTGGTCGGCCGTTGGGACAGTAGATGGGACAGCGGCCGTCGAACTGGTGCAGGCGGGTATAGCTCTGGCTGGCCAAGGTGAGCAGTGGGTTACCGCGCATGCCAGTGATGAACATCGCGCCCAGGTCGGCGCAAGCTCTGCCGCCGGTCTTCATGGCTCGGTAAGTCATCACACGGCCTCCAAATCGGGGCTGAAATGCAACCTTTTATATCGAGAAACTGTAGTAGTAGGATTTCAGCTACTGTAGCCCTACAGGAACTGGATACTACGATTCACAAAAGCGATTAGATTAATATTGGGTTGGATTAATACGTTGGGCCAAGAAAGATCAGATGAATTCAAGTTTGACATACCCGTGCTTCAAGGACGATGACTTCAAGGCCGAAGTCCCTCAGTTTCCGGGCGGCTGCCAGTCCCGCGGCACCGGCTCCGATGACGACAACCCTCTTCTTGAGTGTCCTTATAGCTGAAGAAGTCAGGGTAAATGGAAAGGCGACAAAGAGGTTCTTCCTACGAGTGGCTCTGACGTAGACTCCGAAGTTTATGTAGCCGAAGCGATCCAGGAAGGAGTGGATGCGGCGGACAAGGCGCATGTCGCTGTTGTAGGGAGGGGGGATGATATTGATGACACTGACGAGCGAAACTTCGACCATCGGATCGGACACCCATTGATGGAGCTGAAAGATCACGGCCTTAAGTTATGGGAACCAAACGGCGCAGCTCCGCATATCTCCCAAGAAGTCCCAGGCTTGGGTCCCAGCGACCACCAGAAGTGAGACGACTTACAATTCGATTCCTGATGAAGAGGTACATCATGGTGCTGGAGTGGTCGACGACCATGTCTCCGAAGACGGACAGCTCCTGTGAAGTGAGGCGATCGAACGGGAGTCTCGAGGACATGGCCGCGTATCTCAGCGCTGAAACGAACTTATATCCGAGAAATGGCACCTCGGAAACTCACAGACGTCGTCGTCCTCCCACGCCGAGATGTCCACCGTGGAGTCCTTGTCGAGATAGAGCTCCGCAATGAGCTCCTCCGTGGCCTTGGTATTCCGTGCCGTCGGCTGAACGCCTTCGGAAGCGCGCTTCCGCGTGCGGCTCGACCTCCCCTCGGCGGAGTCCTCCTCGGCGGGCTTCATTTCAAGCGGCGCGGCGTCAAAGTCGACGTCGCCGGAGTCGTCGAGTGGAGACGCCGTCACTGAACGGCTTGAGACGTTGTAGTCGGACATGCAGCTCGAGTCCCGGGGTCCTGAACGCTTTGATGAGATTATAGGGAATGGCACACCGCGAAGACTGTGTGAACGAAGCCGCAGCCTTCGCTCGCGCAACGGGACGATGGGATTTCGCGGTGAGACCGTCGCGCCTCGCATTGTGGATGTGTCCGCGAGGACGAGTCACAACATATGGGAAGAGGTCAAAAATCTATATATGAGTTCGAGCCGGGCTCGCTTCCCAGAAGCTTCGCTTTCAGAAGCCTGACGAGACGCCTGACCTGTCCATCACTGAAGCAGACGATTGATGCTAAGAATTGAGAGGAGATCTAGATCTTCAAGGATGCATAAGGACATTAGGGAAGGAAGCCTGAAGCACAGAAGTGTTTAACCCCTCTCCCTAAATCACCATTAGAGTTCCATGCAGCACATTCATTCTAGGCTTCGGTGCACGACCAGAGCTCCTTCTGAGTATTATCATAATTGTGCGACATCAAGGAATCCTTCGCAGCGTGAGCACCGGGATCTCTAGCAGTCGTTAGACCTCGTGAAGAAGCTTTCGTGCTCGCGGCCGCAGATGGTGGGACGATCTTCAACGACTTCCGAGATACGAGCTTCTGCGACACCAGCTTCTTCATTGGCGATTTCGTGTTTGGCACGCCGGTCTTCCCTGCGGCAAGAGAGGCGCATCTGGTGATTCCTTCGCTGTCCGGGAGAGTCAGACTCTCGGCTGAGAAGGTTCGCTCCGTGTACGATGTGTCCGCTTCTTTGCATTCAAACGTCTCACGGAACCGAGATAAGCCTAGGGCGAAGACAATGAGTACTCCGTCAATATTGGAACATACCTCTCAAAAGCTTCGAAGTTGGTGACAGCATGACGATCCCGATCCTGCCGTCCTTCGTGATGTTTAGAACAGCTCCTTTGTTGTTCTGAAGTGATACAGTCAGATAAGTAGTAGAAGGGCGGTAGCTGACCCGCTCCGGATAATAGCGAGGTGCCGAGAAAAGCGTAATCAGTTTCCTTCCGCAGTAAAAAGCGATGCCATTTTGCATTACTTGATGGCCTCTAATTACCATATCCACCTTCAGCTGCTCGCATATCTTTTCCAATGCGTCTTCTCCGAAGAAAACGCTGATTCCGCGCATAGGGTTTGGGACAAAGCCACTGAGATCAAGCATAGGATCCGCCCATAACAGATCGCAAGCCACTTCGCTAAGGTATGGCTCATAGAGCGGCCTCTTTATCTAAAGCAAATCTGGTGTGAATCCTTCGTGAAGAATCCTGAAACCTTTCGAATGTCGTCGAGGCTCTTCGCTTCAGAAGAGATTCCTCCATGCATGCAGAGGATACGGCCACCAACCAGGGCAGCGAGAGGCAGATACGCGAAGAGGTCGTTGAAGGCGTTGTAGAGTTGCTCACATTCGGAGGGTGGAAAGCGAGTCGCAATCTCCTCGTAGAATCCGTAGCTGCGATTTACCGATGGATGCTCGTGATTGCCGCGAATGAGGTAAAACTGGAATAGAGTAAAGGCATTGGAGAAAGGCATCAGGATATCCTTACCAGTTTGCGATAGTAAATCTTGTGCACGAGGAGACAGCAGATAACTTCCAAAGAGCAATTGCCTCGGTCGATGTAGTCACCCAAGAAGAGGTACCGTTGGGACAGCGATCCGGGAAGGTCGGGATTCTTCATGCCGAAGACCGAGAAGATCCGATGCAAGTCGGAGTACTGCCCATGGATGTCGCCTACTATCGCAACAGGAAGAGGAACATCTACTAGAGTATTCTCATCCCTGAAGACCGTCTTAGCTTGTGCGATGAGCGCTAGGACCTCCTCCGCGGCATAGGAGAGCTAAACGTCCCTGTTACGCGTTTGTAAAGATGAAAAACCAACCCGATCATCAACGAAGTTAAGATGTCGAGAAAGAAACTCGTCAAGATTGGTCTTCAGTTTGTCTCTCCCAGTGGTATTAGTTCCAAGCTGCCTTAAGGAGGTTATTGATACAAACGGTAAGAATACGAAGGACACAGTACCAGATATTAATGGCGAGTTTCTTGAACATTAAGGGATTTAAGCGATCAACCACCCAACAACAATGATATTAGCAAATGAGTTAGATTACATAAAAGCGTTTTGCGACTGCATTGCGTGATTATTTTCGTCTTCCAAGGTCCAGACTCCCTCTGACTGTTCTCTCTGCGCGTTTGGAGCGGTCGTGTCCTCCTGGGGCGAGACAGCTTCCTCGTCCTTCTGCTCCTTTGCGCCATACATCTGTCCGATCCATTCGATCAGATCAGCACGGTGGACACCGACCACTCTGTCCATCATCTTTGCAAACTGTATCTTGGCGTCCTCAGTGTCCATGAGATCCTTCACCCAACGGAAGAATTCCTTTCTGCTGGATCCACGAACTCGGTCCAGAAGATGAGAGAATCCCGCCTTGGCGCTTTCAAGATCAAGGCCGTCCTCTTCCAATGGGTCACCGAAATTCATCACATTGTGATCAACTGTATCAACTGTAAAAATAGAATTAGATGCCCATCGAAGAAATAGTGTATCTACCTGACAGACCACGCAGTTCTCTTCCTGCGTCACCGTTTGACTCATCAAGGAAATCTAAACAAGAACAAATTATTTTAGCTCAAATGCTTCATTCATACTACTAATACCAAATGTCTTGTTAATGTTTTGTTCTTCAGCCAGGGAGTCATCGCAAGTTGATTCATTATCCAGCTCTTCAGCGGCCTTGCGCTTCTTCTTTGGTCGCGCACACGAATGGGGCAACCCGTAAAGCTAAAAACAAAAGTAAAAACACATTACTCCCTTGCTCTTGCCCACCTGAATCTTCCGGAGCCGCAGATGGCGAAGCAACGTAGAATGGTGGAAGTTGAGTCCAGCCTTCTTTAAGATTTCCTTCTTAAGCCAGTCGAGACGATTCGGGACGTCGTCTACCTTCAGTTTGATGTAGGCATCGAGGAGCTTCTTTGCTTCTTCCGTTTCCCAGAAGCGTGTCGCTTCGAAGCTGGAGTTGAGAGACATTACGACACCTGAAATTTCTCAAATTAGTATTTTGGTGCAAATGCCTTGCATGCAATAATTGAAGGACACGACTCGTTGACGCAATATCTCCGAGACAGACGTCTGCAACGTAGAGACAGATTTGCAAAAGCAGACTTTCCCTGCCAACAGAAAGAGACAGTTTTCTGTCTCGTCTGTGTGTTCAGGTTATATCTCTCCGAAACCACCAGGCTACCGTATTCTTCAACAGTCACCTGCGTCGTTCATTCAGTTATCGCGAGCAGATGACTTTGACTAGAACTCGGAGCAACGCTTCGATTCCTCGTCACCGATCTCGAATTCCTGCTTGGGAGCAGTTTCTTTACTGGGTAAGTGACTAATTTCTCCAAACAAGGATACTTGAACGTCGTTTGACATGGATATTTCGAAGCTGAAGGTTGGCACGCTTCTCCGTAAGCATTGCTTTTGAAACCTACTACAGTAACCTGTAAAATCAGGGTTCCCTTGATGTTGTTTTCAATGGAATTTTCCGATGCTTCGGAACTAAATGTGGACAGTAAAGCATTGCTTTTGAAACCTTCTAAAGTGATGCATCCAGTAGTATTTAAGTAGTCCCTGAACGTTGTTCCACTAACGAGCAGTAGCGTCACTTTTTCTGTATATATAAGGGGCACTTAAGACAGTGATGCCACTGTTAGCATTACTTTAGTCAAGATGGACCAGTACATGCAGTTCTTCACGATGAACTTGCAAGCAATGCTTCTGGCGCAATGGTACGTTCAACAGGGAATGAACTTGGTCAATCCTACCCCTCCAGCGCCTGCGCCACAGCCCCCGGCAGCACCCGTGCCCGTAGCAACCTCCAGAGCCGTGGAATTGGAGACCCCGCGTCGCACAGCGCCGTCTTCTTTGAATTCAACTGCGGAAGGTGCCCCTTCCCCCCGGCGTCTCAGGAGGAGGTACGAGTGTCCCCAATGTGGGGCAACCGTCTCCAGGAAGTTTCTCTTGGCCGGGCATATGCGAATCCACACGGGAGAGAAGCCCTTCCAGTGCCGCTTCTGTCCCAAGCGCTTCGCTGACGCCAGCAACCTCCGCGTTCACGAGAAGACCCACTCTCCGGAGAAACCGTTTCAGTGCGAAGACTGTGGTAAGCGGTTCACCCTCGCTCTCTACCTTAAGAAGCACCAGAAGAGAACGCATCAGCAGGTACAGCAAAGGTAAATCTCAGCTACTGCAATTTCAGCCAACGCTCAACTGACCAGAGCAGAAGGTCGCGCGAAGAGAAGTAATCAGTAATAATTTTTTTAGAATAGTTTTTTAATTGCGATCTTTTTTTGTCGCCGTTTTTAATAATAATCTTTTGGAGATGAATTTCTTAGCCTCGTTTTGATATTTTTTTATTCAGGACTATTTTTATAGTAAATTTATCTACAAAATCTCTTATTGTGTATTATATGAACCTTGTGACGGTACTATCCAATAAGAACTTGGGACTAAACGTACAATTTAGTTGCGTGTGGAGCAGATGGGGCTGAATCATCCTTTCGCCTATTATTGAATCACTCTCGCCTTGAATCATTCTTGGGGATAACCACTGAAATCTCACTTTTACCCTCTTTCGTTCGGTAAGTCGGTTGTTTCATGAAGGTGGTCCGAAGTTTAGGGCCATGTCAGGTCAGAGGTTCGGGGTGCAAGAGCTTGTACGGCCCGAGGTTCGCTTGACTTAAGACTTCTCTCTCTTTTGATTTTTCAAACAGTTCATTTGCCTTGTGGAAAGGTTGGTAAAATTGCGCGCAAACAGTTTTCGGATGCGCATGTTTGGTTTTTTTCTTCCTATTCTACTATACCGTATATATTTTTTACGACTTTTACATGAAAGGTCCTCTTTTGAAGGGTTAGGCTCTGGCTGAAGCCTTACCCTCTGATTAATGGATTTATTTTCGAAAAGGCACATCCCCTAATCTACTATACCGTATATATATTAAAGAAAAGATGCGAAATATCGACGTTGTATGGCTCTCATCATCCTTAAATTGATCGCTACGCTCGGTGTGCCAGATCGATTTTCCACCCGCCGTCTCCTATTTCATACCTTCCTCTGCTTATGATAAACACAAATATTTGTTTTTTTGGCGTGGATCACGTGCTTTCAAAGTGTGCTTTAGTTCAGTTTTGCAAGCTTTCACTTCTTCGTTTTGAGAATCCCAAATTTGGCCTTTCTTTGTTGGCCATCTACCTTCTTACCATGAGTTGTTTTTTTGTGATTTTCTTCTCCGATTTTTCTAGTTCATTCCTGTTTTTTTCTGACTTTCTCCATTCTCCATATCGCTTTCTGCTTCCGGGACGCTTGACCGCTGATCTGCTTACTTGTTTTCGCGTTTGCTATTTACAAAAGGTCTCGCAAAGACATCCCGTTATGCAACTTTCTTTCAGAGCGACCGCCTCCTCAAGAAGGAGGCTCTTCTTCTCCGAAGATGTCCAATTTCCTGCTGCGAAGCAACGACAGGCCGAATTCTCCAACAGGCCATATGCATTACGACCGTGAGTTGTTGTGAATCCGCCAGGAAGACTAACGCGTTCGTAATTCAGGGTATGGACAGGGATCTTCAAGCTTCCCGATTCAACAGCGTACGTTTCAACCTTCTTCGAACTACGCATCCTCTTCCGACGTCCAAGATGTTCATCTCAAGCCAGAGGACCCGATGGCCACATTGTGCTTCACCTTCGCCGAGTAGCGTTAGCTTGATCTTCTAACATGAAACAGCTGTTTTAGCGTAGCGTCTAAGTATCTGATCGCGCATCCATGTATGGTGCTAAGAAGGCAATGCCAAGTCCACCAGTCTGCTCGCTCTCTCCACCTGACTCCATTCACGTTAGTTCCAGTAGTGTGCCACATAATTTCCAACGAAGTATGTCGCTATCAATCTATTCTTCTCAATCTATTGGATTCTAGGGACCGCTGACGCTTTGGAAGGGAGCTATTGGCAACGGGGTTGTGTGGGGCTTGTCAGCCGTTACTGAACTCGTCATAGCAGATGGCTTTGGCTTACCTAGGTAATTAGTATGCCTATTTGGTTTTGGTCATCTTTTGCAATTTAGGAATATTGTACAGGGTGGAAGCACAGGAAAGTTCTGGAGACATGTTGGGCTGAAGGCGGTCACTGCTTTCTCCATGATGCCCTTCTACATCAGTTCGTTTATCGAGACCGTGAGGGTGAGTATGGACCGAGTAGTATGTGCTATAAGATATGCTTACTGTAGAGCGAATCTGGGTTAGGAAGCGATGATTCCCGTGTGACGGACGTCCTGACTCGAGGCATCGATCGTCTTCGTTTCGACTTCTTCGGCGCCAAGGACAGCAGTCGCCGCTTCTCAGTGCTCCACTTGGCCGTCCCTGGTGTTGCCTACTACACGTCTCATTTCTTGCTTTCTCACTATGTTCAAAACTATCTCACGTCTACGGCCAAACGCTATGTGGTACGGTATCTTAACTAGCTTTGATCTCATCCTTCATTTAGAGCAGGAAGCCGCCGAATGAGCGAACGACTTTCCACACCTATATGCCGCAGATGGTGGGTCAGATGGGGTCCGTCTTGATCACTGACATCCTGCTCTACCCCTTTTCGACGATCCTACACCGTCTTTACATACAAGGTATGTCCATTGAGGAGGACGTGGAATAAGTCTTGGCTTTCAGGTACGCGCACCTTAATCGATAACTTGGATACTGGAACTGCGGCTATCTCCATTACGGTCAAGTACAGCGGCATCTTGGATTGCTTCAAGAGTGTTATCAAGAATGAAGGCTTCTGGGCTTTATATAGTGTATGCAATTCATTCTCTATCTATCTGTCATTGAGTATCTACTTTCTAGGGATTCGGGGCGTTAGCGCTCCAATGCGTCCTCAACTTCATGCTCCTCCGCCTTGTCCGATCGGTTTTCGACCACGGCCGTGAAGCCCTGCAGATCAGCACTGTGCCGGTTGTTTCTTCGACCCACAGCTCCGCTCCCTCGAGCCATTTCAACAATCCTTCCCATGCCAACTCCGCATTCCTGGCATCACCGACTCACCCTGGAGCTAATATCTCGCGCTACGTCCCTCCACCCCAACCGATGGCTCCGGACTACTATCATACTGGTGGATCTGTCTTTGGCGGCTTCCCAGGGCCTTCTACAGCGCCAACCTATGATGTAAATGCTGTAAATGTCGCCGCCACTGGAGACATGACGAGGCAACCGAACGACCGGCATAGCTCCTTCGCGTCGGATGACTTGCCTTGGAATGTGGCGCAGTCCAACCTAGACAAGACCCATGGCTTCTAAACGTGCTACGCGGTAGATCATAAGAATAGATTTTTAAACTTATTTATGTTTCCTTGTATTTAACTAACACGGTGTTTATGTGCATTAAACGCTTTTGTGGTGTTTATAAGAGGTTAGGAGAGTTCAAATCGCACTGAAAGGGCAATCCGTCTAGAAGAAGTCTCCAGTCTACGTGGACGACCGTTTTGGGTTTACTCTGCCTTCTCTGATCGCGCTGCGCTGTCTGCAAATTCTGTCTAGACATTATCTGATGGGGCGAAACCCTGGGAGGAAGTGTTCGTCGGTTTGGTAGTTGCGTCTCGCCCCTTGGATCTCGCGTCCGTTGGTGAGTGACGCTTCAACTTGTTTTGTGGGTCTCAAAACGCGTTGTCTGCGTTTGTCGGACTCTTCGCGGTCTTGTGCGATTAGGAAATCGCTTCGTTGTTTCGGCTACTGTGGCGTGGAGTTTCTGCGTGTTCCAGTGTTGCTCTTTATCACGAGAACGAATGTTTCGCGCATGACATTCTTATGCCACCGTTTAAAGCGAGAGATTTCTACATTCCTTCCATTTTCAGCCTCGACGATTCGTCGTTTCTTTCTGTCGCCATGAGTGATAGCGATTGCGCCTGGGGTGAGTTGTTTGATTCTTTAGTTTCCAACATTAAACACTGTAGTGCTGGGTGTAATTCTAATTGTTTTCTCCCATGGCATTATAATATCCTGTCAGGAAGACGATTACACTTTCGAGCCCACTTCCGTTCTGCTGAATTCTTTCCATTGCGAACCTGACAGCCATCCCCAATTATAGCACCAAAGCAAATGATGAATCATACTTCATACAAGCGATTTAGATGATGACGACTACGAGGTCGACATCAAGACCGTAAAAGAGAAGAAGGCCGAAATGCTAATCGAGGACGACGCGCCGAAACAGCCCGAGTTCAATGTCCCGAAGCCACAGCCGTCCAAGGAGAAGCCTTCTTACATGAAGAAGACCGCCACCTATCTTCCGAAGTTCGACGACCGAGAACTTACCGCCCAGGAGAAGGAAGAACTGCAGAAGAAGTCTGACATGATGGCTGGCATGGACTTGTGCGGCGTCAGCATTCAGGGATCTGAATTGGACAACCTTGAAACCATCGTGGAGTTCAGGGAGTACGCAAAGAAGTTGGGAGAGCCTCTGACCTCCAGGTCGAAGAGCAAGCACTACGTCGACTTTGTCACGACCCTCATGACTGTTGTCACCCACAACCGTAAGTTCAAGCCAGGTTAAGAACGTTTTTATTTTTCGCTTTAGTTGATGCTGCGCAACTTCGTCAGGTAGCTAACAGCATGAAAACATTGGCCGATGCCAAAACTGCCGAAGAGAAGGTGAGGTGCCCGTCTCCTTAGCTTACTTTACAGCCTTGTTTCAGAATAACAAGAAGGGCGCCAGCAAGCCATCAATCAAGAGCGCGGGTAGCAAGAGTTCTGGACAGGCCGCCAAGAGCAAAAAGACTTTTGCGGACGACGACGCCGTCTATGACGAATACGACGACTTCATGTAATCGTATTATGAGAGGCCTTCCTTTGTTGATTTATGGAATTTGTGGTTACGGATAAAGCTGAAACATATTCGCAGCTCCAGTGATCTACTTCAATCAGTTCAGCCCTTCAAACTTCCAGGTATGATCCGTCGCTGAGGCCATTTAGACCCCTATGGGAATCACTTTGTCGCCGGGGTTAATACCGTGTTCGGGTAATTGGGTTGCGTGCTTTGTCGACCTCTGTGCGGAGTTCGGATTGCTCATGTTGTGTCGCGCGCGCCATTGTACGGTATGAATGGCGACGTGTTGCCAGTAATTATGGCATCAAATTCGCACAGCTTGGAGTGTAGGCGACCTCGATTCCGGGAGAGCGGAAAGACTTTATGTACACGACTGTTCGTAATAATATATAGCTCTGGGAAATGTACAGTAACAAATCACGGGGGTCAACAACGGAGGGGGGCTACCCTGTTTCTCACTGGCAACTGTGGCGAAGAAGATCAGATCCTAGCAGCTCGAAGGAGCCTCACACGTTCAGACGATGTCCGACGGCACTATGCTACCGTACATCTCGGAGTAGATCTGCGACTGGGAGCAGTCGCTGGTGGCGGGGTCGCGCATGGGAAGCGCCGACTTGAGGCGGTTCCAGAAGATGTCGCTGCCCAGGGGTATACTCTCCGTGATCATGATGTGGTCGTTCTTGCGCAGGATCTGGCCGAGATCGGGGTCCAACTGGTTGGCGTCGACGTCTTTGCACACTACCGTAATCAGCTTCTTGTTTTTGGACTTGGCGAAGTACTGCAGGGACGTCCTGATCTGGAGAGTGATCCACTCGTTCTCGAGGAAGTGCTTAGTGAGCACAAGGATCAGCGACTGGCTCTGGTCCACTTGGCGCAGGAGGTCGTCCGAGATTGAATGGAAGCGGCTACTGTAGGCGGAGGGCGCGTCGCGGTGCAGAAGACAGAGGATCATCTGCTCCTCTTCTTCGAGACGTCTGCAATGGGTTACGGTAGGAGACTGTGGGGAAGGGAGCTGGGCTTACCTGCAGATCTTGTCTATGACCATCTTCTCGTCCTTGCGAGAGTAGGCCACGAAGGCGTCGTAGTGGATGAGCGGAGGCAAGGGGGAGCAGCCCGGGGTCGTCGAGGAGCAGTTCAACGAGGGAGTCGCCTTCTTGTAGCGCCGTTGTGAGTAGGCGGCGTGCGTCTTGCGGAACAGGGCCACGATCAGAGCCACCGTAGCTAGCGAGATGAGGAGCGCCACCACGACCAACGAGCTCATCAGAAGGGAGTTCTCCGTGGGGTTTTGGCCGAAGATTCCACTGGCTTGGGGAACGCAGAAGGAGCGGTTTCCCTCGACGACGAACTGGAGCATGGGCATGGTGAAGATGTCGGGGCCCTGGTTCGGGGGAAACGCTGTCAGTGTGGTCGTGTCGTTTTCGCGGAAGGCGCGCGTCACGTTCTCCACGCAGAAGATGGCGTCGACGTCGACGACGCGCTCCGAGTTCTCCGGGAGCCAGCGTTGCATGAGGAAGCGATCGGAGCAGTCACAGCGAAAGGGGTTCCTTCCCAGGGAGACCGAAGAAAGCCGCCCCGAGGTCATGCCCTCCAGGGGCTTAGGCAGATCCTCCAGCTGGTTCCCGTTGAGCGAGAGCACCTGGAGGTTGGGTAGGGAGGCGGCCAGCTCGGGCTCGAAGGCCCGTAGCCGATTGTCGTTGAGGAAGAGGTAGGTGATCTTGGCCGTCTTGACCAGTTCGCTGCCGTTGAGCGTAGAGATTCGATTTTTGGAGAGATCTAGCAGCTGGAGCGAGGGGAGCCCACTGAAGGCCTTCGGCTCCACAGTCTCCACGTTGCTCGCGTTGATGTGCAGGTGGAGGAGCCGCGAGCGGCCGAAGAAGTCGCCCGATTTGATCACCGGCAGCTCGAGGCGTTCCAGATAGACGTGTGTGGCGAACATAGGCAGGTCTCTGGGGGTGAAGGAGCGCGCGGCAGAGCCGTTGAGCGCGGAGCAGTGGACTACGTTCGTCTCGAAGGAGGCGTCGTGGAAGCAGGAGCAGCCTTGGGGACAGATGGACTTGCAGTCGCAGTTACCGTACTGACAACAGATGCATTCCGGCTCACACATCTGTTCGTAGCCGCAGAGGAGCTGCTTCCGCTCGACGTCGGCCAAGGAGACGCGCTGCTCGCTCTGGAGTTGGAGCTGGCAGAAGGTCGCCTCGGGCTCCACGATGCGGACCAGCTGGCGCGCCTTCGACTTCGGTTTCTTGATCCAGTCGAGGTCGCAGCTGCAGTCCAGGGGGTTCTCGGCCACAAGAAGGGCCATCTGGGGCGTCTGCTCAAGCTCGACGGTGAACATGGACTCCTTGAGTGTCTTCAACTGGTTAAAGCGGAGGTCGAGGGCGCGGAGATGGGAGGAGAAGCGGAAGACGTGGTCGGCGAGCACGGAGATTGCGTTGCGGCTCACGTTCAGCGTCTCCAGGCTCCTTGGAAGCTGGTCAGCCGCCAGAGACATGATCCTGTTGAACTGGAGCTCCACCTTGCGGACTTTCGAGCTCTCGGCCGAGCCTATCAGCGCGATGAGGTTGTGGTCGAGAACGAGATGCCGAAGAGAGGAAGGGAACTCGCGCCACTCGAGGATCTCGACGGCGTTGGAACTGGCGTTGAGAAGGTCCAACTCGGAGAGCTCGGTGAGCGAGCCGTTGAACTTGGAAACGAAGTTCTCCGAGAGGTCGAGGTGCCTCAGCCGGGGACACTTGGAGAATGCGTCCGCGTTGATCTCGTCGATGCGGTTGTGGCGGAGCACGAGCGTCTCCAGATGAGGACAGTCGGCGAAGACGAACGAGTCGACGCGCTGGAGCCGGTTCTCCGATAGGTCCACGGAGCGTAGGTGCGGCATCTTGCTCAGGACGAACTTGTACGCCTTGGTGATGTGGTTCCGGGCGAAGTTCAGATGCTTGGCCCGGCTCAGCTTCCCTATGGCAACGGGGATCTCCTGGAGCGCGTTCTGGGAAGCGTCGAAGACGACGAGGCTCCGACCGATCTCGTTGAAGACGCCGATGTCCACGTGGGCGATCTCGTTGCCGGCTACCTTGAGCTCCTCGAGCTGCTCGAGCCCGGCGAACGTCTTGTCGGCGATGTTCTTCAGCTGATTGCCGGAGATGTCGAGCTGCAAAGACGCGGGATTAGCACAGGGAGATGAAGGCGATTGGGTAGTGGAGCGCGAAACGGATGCGCAACAATCCGATCGATTCGTTCACGGCCCAGCGGAGACAGTTCGCTTTGCGGTGGAAATGGCCTAATTAGGGATTTGGGGCGCCGAGGGTGACTCCTTTGTGCTTACGTAACTCAAAGGAGACGCGGAAGGTGTGCGCGGGTTTTTGTTTGCGATGGGAGTCCGCGGGTACGGTATGTATATGCGGTGAGGGGCAAGCAGCTTTTTGAGACCAGTGAAGGAGCTCTTATAAATGTTTTCGAGACTTAGAACATAGGCATACTGTAGATCTTAAAAACAAAAGCTTTCAGAAAAAGGCGTGTGATCCACATTGTTTACTATCCACAGTTTCAGTAGTCATCAGCGTTCTTCGAACTGCTAGCTTCCCATATATCACATATAGATCAATTGCTTCAAGCCCAAACCTCCACTTATCTCTAACTGGCTTGACTGGACAATCGATTACGTTTTCTCTTCTAAGAGCCTGCGTCAATTTAAGGGTTGGAAACTCTTAGGAGAAGCTTTGATGTCAACATAGAGCATAGATGGGAGCATAGAGCTTTGATGTCCATTTTAGATCCTAGATCCCCAAAAATCGCCTATCTGTTGCAATCCCGGCCTCATGCATCTCTCCCTATTACCTCGACCCCGATCCCGACCATCTCCTTCCACAAGGCTGCACAGCCCTCTGAAGAAATTTCAATCTCCTCGTCAATCCTCTCGGAATGACTCCCGCGGACAGAGTGTCTCAAAAACGCCCTCTCCGAGGCCGATTCGTTAATTAAAACAATTAAAACGTTCATTTTTCATCTCTGCTTTTATTGCCGTGTTCCGCCGCAGCCCAAGAAGGTCACCGGCGGCAGAAGGAGCCGGCGATTGTAGGCCCTAAACAGCGCGGGGCATCCACTTCTGCTTGTTTTATGGTCCATCAACACATCGCTGTTTGTTTTGCCCCACGCGCGCGCGCATTTTCCCATTTCTCGCACATTTTGATTACCATTCGATTAGCAGTTTCGCGCGTGTGCTTCCCTCAAAAGCGCATCGCGGCGCACCTTGCCCCTCGACTTCGTACAATGCGAAGAAAGTGTTGGGTAATAGGTCGCCGGCGGCCGCGCGCCACAATTACGACGATGTTTGCCCTATTAGGGCTGCGCAGCATTCCATAGGGCGAAGTCAACTGAATTTCGCGGCTATTGTGCGCCGCTGGAGCGGAGCGAAATCGCAAGAAGTGGACTAAGACGGCGACTAACAGACCAACCTTTTGCAGCCGAGTGAAATTGCGAAAGGCGCGCGGCTGGAGCGCCTGGATCCGGTTCCCAGCCACGTTGAGCTCCTTGAGCGCCCCTGTGGAGCGCTCGAAGACGTTGAACGGGATGGAGGGGAAGCGGTTGGAGGAGAGGTCCAGGATTTCCAGCTGGAAGCTGGCCAGCGAGAAGGGGGTGCTAAGGTCAATGGCGTTCCCGCTCACGTTGAGCTTCTTGAGCGAAGCGAGATTCGCCACCGTAGCCGAGATGAGCGTGAGCTGGTTGTTGGCTAGGTTCAGGTTCGAGATGCCTTCTGCAAAGGGGATGAGGATGAGTCAGCAGAGGGGAATTGTTTACCGGGAATGCGTCCCACCACGGCCAACCGGTTGTCGTTGAGGTCGAGGTGCTGGAGCTGGGAGCTCCGGGCGAACGCGTGGTTGTCGAGCCGCGAGATGGCATTTCCGGCCAGGTAGAGTTGTCGTAGGGAGGGGAACGACCACAGGTCGCGCTCCTCGATGGCGCCCACGCGGTTTCCGGAGAGGTCGGCACTGAGGAGGACATCCAGGTTGCATTTTGATGCGATGCCAAGGTTTGCGGAGTCGATGAGGTTGTGGGAGACGTTGAGGATCTGAAGGAGGTGATGGAAGAATGGATCAAGGGTTGTAAAGGAGATAAGTTGATCAGAATGGAGTAATTCCAATTGAAAGATGAAGCCTATTCTTGTAAAATAGAGATTAGTATAAAAGCCTGGCTATAATACCACAATTAGGCAAATCTGGGTATTTAAGCCACTGAGAAGCCACCCAGAAGCCTCCTGCAAACTTCGGGTCAAGCCGGCTCGGGTCACTTCCAGAAGACCCCTGAAGTCTTAATTTCCTCCCCAACATGAAAGCTGAATCCCAAATGCAACCTGGGCGCACGAGCACTTTGGTTTTCCGGTCGATAACCCACGCGTAGCCGAGAACCTTTCTAATTATTCGTGTGGCCCCTAATAAGCCGTCCCGATTTTGCGCTTGACGAACGCAGGTTCGCGGATAATTGTTGTTTGGCGGGCGCGCGCGCGACCCACCGAGACGTTATATAATGAAAGAGGCGCTCTTTGGCGCAGTGGACAGCTGCCGGAGGGCGCCAGATGGCGAACTCACCTGTAGATTGCGGAGGTCGCAGAGGGCCGCCTCGGGAAAGCCGTCAAGTTGCGAGTCGACGACGCTGAGCTGTTCAAGTTTGGGGACGTGCTGGAAGGCTCCTTCCGAGAAGCGGATGCCTCGGGTGGAGTCGAGGTGGAGGGCTCGGAGTGTGGAGAGACCCTCAAGAGAGCGGGGGGCGAGGCCGCCTTCGAGGCGACAGTTCTGAAAGAGTCGAGTGTTAAGTGATCTAGGATCTTAGCAGTAGCTAAAGAAGTCACGGTAGAAAGCACCGATCTTTTAAGGAAAATAAAGCCCGCAAAATGATAAATGTGGCAGGGAAAATTGCTTACTGTAGCCTTTCTTAACCCTAATGTTCAAACCAGCTAATGGTATAGCTTAGGGCGACTATAGATTAGATGTACCCACAGCGTAGTAGCTATGTACAGGTATTAAGGGAATTTCAGCTTTTCCGCTCTCTTGTGACCTGTTCTGACAGCAAACAACTGCCGTTCCATCTGACCTTTCTTTTTTCATCCATGTTTACCTCACGGCGACGTATTTTCTTTGTATTCACAGTACATACTTAAGTCGCCCTGTATTTGCATAATAGCCGCGGATCCCCGTGTTTGGACGCGATCGGTAATCCTATTAGGGATGAGAGCGCGAATGGGGAAGTGATCGTGTGAATGAGCAGCCATAAAGAGGAGCGCCGCCGCCGTAATCTGCTTCGCGAGGGAGTGCGAGGATCTCTGGTGCAAACTGTGATTCCCCGAAGCAAAAGAGGCGCCAAGAGCTTGTCAGAGATAGCCTACCTTGATGCGGATCTCGGCCAGCGAGGTGAACTCGCGGAGGGCGCCGTTTGGGAGCGGAGACGGCGCCTCGGAGTCGGCGCATTCCACCGAGAGCGACTTGGTGATGTTGGCGGGAAAGGAGGCAAAAGCCTCCGAGGGGATCTCCTGCCACCTGCAGGAGATAAGGAGTCGGTTGGCTTCGATGTCCGGCACGCAGTGGCATCTGAAAGGGGGACTGGTTTTGGCGAAGTTCTCTGAGGGTCTCTGAAGTGGGCTAATAGGGAACGCAAACGAATGTTTTGAAATTTGCAATGGAATTCTGGCCTACAGTTGATATTAGGCTCCTTGCTTTGGGGAAAGATCTTCCCTACCAGCATTAGGGCTTAAACTATGTCAACGAAATCCCCTCTGAAGCCTCCGTTTTGGAATTTCCAAAGAACTGGTTCCCGCGAATCGATGGAACGTGAACAGCACTACAGATCTACGGGGTATATCGTTCCGAGTCAAAGACTCAAAACAAAGTGAAAACGACTAAAAACCAACCGTTTAGGACAGGAACTTCTGAACAGCTGGTTGCTGTATCCGCTGGTGGGGGCGCTGAAGAGCGCCAGTAGGACGAGGAGGAGCAGGACGACGAGCGTGGAATCCATGGTACCCGTAGGGGGAGCTTGCGATCAGCCAGAAGGAGACTAGAAGGCCGACGGGGAGCGATGCCGGTTGAGGCGCATTAATGTCCACTGCAATCACCGCGTTTTTTCAGCTCACGTTGCATTACAATAATTGAGATGGAGGGGCGAACAGGTTCCACGGGGGCTGTAAGTGGACGACGCGACGGACGCGGTGAGTCACTCCCGGACGGCGGAGATCGTAAAAAGTGCGAGATACAGCGCCTGGGGCCACAGGCGACCCCTAAATCGTCGCCACGATCGCGCTGCCGACCGCGACCCACAGATTGTAACTGTTGTGGGTGCGCGAGAGGCGACCCGCGCGCCATCTCCATTAGAGGTGTGGTCCTCCTCGGGGAGGCGGAGCCTGGAGAGGTGCGCCACCACCATGCACGGACACTCGGGGGCACGTTTTGGAAGTGGCGACAAGCTAAGGAGGACAAAGGCCGCCGCCGCAGACCTCGACACCTGATAAGCTGATCGGCCTTGTTCTGGTCGATGTTATCGCGAGCGCGCGCAGATGTATTAATTCCGGTCATTAGAGAAGGAGCAACAGCGGCTACAAGATGGCGGTGGGAAATCGGAGAAGGGGGACACGGGCACGGGATTACAGTGGCTTTTCGGACAACGACGGTCATCCGACGGGATACGTTGGATAAACACGGGCAGAAGGTGATGGTGCTAGTGGTCGGCGTGGATTTGAGGAGCGCGTGGAAATGTGTCAAGAGAGCTCTCGGAGCTGCCAAGAGACCGTCAGGTGCAGAAGCGCGTGAATCGATCCGATCTGGTGGGATTGTTGATGAAATGATCACGGCTGAGTCACAAGCGCCGACAATCGCTTCGGAGAGCAAATGTAACACATACGAGTTAAGAGTTTGAGAGGATTTTAGGCACATCACTTTTTAAGATGGGTTTTAACTGCTCTTTAAGAGTTTTTCGAAAGGATGGATTTATCTAAGGAATCATCTTCTTCGTTATCTAAACTTTGATGAGTCCCAATACAACCAAAGATATGATCTTCTCGCTTGTTTTAGATCTTAGCTTGAGGGACGCTGACCATCGGTGATTTCATGACTTCCAGTGGATCTCTCCGCTGTATCTCTGGGGTGAACAGGCTTAAGGAAAGGCCATAGGTTATAATGGACAAAAGCCCATGCATTTCGCGAAGCCTCTTTTGAAACCTAAAAATGCAAGAAATCCATCCTACTCTCTTCTTCGGGTTCACAAAGTTCACAACCTGCCAATCATCTACATAAACGCCCTACACGAACATGGGAATGCCGCCTTACCCACGCCACTAGCCACTCTCTTCGCACCCCGCGCCCTCTTTAATCCCCCGTCAGATGCTCGGTAGTGAGAAACGCGCAACATTACAAAATTGAAATCGGAGAGGATAATCCGAAGCCGCGGCGACCGGGCCGTAATGGAGAAGTAATAAGCGAGATGAGTCAGCGCTACTAGGGCAACAGCTCGTCCTTCTTCTCCTCCTGCTCGCTCGCTATGTGTTTATAAGTGAGTGCTGTCGGCTGACGGCACGACACAATAAACAACGCCGTTCTCCGAGAGATAAACTGAGGCTGCGAAGCCAAGTGCTAATGGAGTGTCGATGACAGGGACTCGGGTCGCCACAAAAGCCACAAGGAGGAGGGGGTGAATAATTCAGCGACCTGTGGAGCGGAGTTAATTATTTAGCTACTTGTCTAGTGGTTCTGGGAAGAGAGACAAAAGAAGGTGCTTGAAACGGCGTTCCGATGGCACCTTGTCGGATCAAAGGAACGGAGGTGCGAACGAGAGATTTCCGTTTCAGAGGGCATGGGGAAACGCGGCTTTTCCCAGCGGAGAAGGGTTGTGAAGCGCGCATAGCTACGGGAGTGATAAGTAGGACACTAGTTGAAAGGACCCATTAGAGGAGATCTGCCAAGAAGGTGTACTTGAAGGGAATGGAGAGACCTTTTGGCACCTCTTTTGGCATTATATGCGATCGCGAGGTGTGATTTTCAGAAATAGAGGGCGATTTTGAAATTTCTGAAAAGACTTGTGGCTTTAAGGAAACGATCAAGCATGTCCATGTACCGTTTATGCCGGTGTACCATATCCAATAGCCTAGTACGCTCTTTCACAAGCCTCACTCGCTTTACAAACTATGGTTCGGGGGCCTCCGCTCCTCTTCCTTGCCCCGGGCAACGCAACCCTTTGAATAGGCCGCCACCGCTCGGTTCCAGAGGGAATGTGGGTAGTAACGGAGAGCTACATATACAGAAACAAACCTTAAGGCTCAAAGGGTTGCTGCACAAGCAGCATAAGCTCTGTAAGGTGAGTTATCACAACAACGGATTTCGCCTTAGAGAGTGGGCTTTGTTTCTTCACGAAGGATGGTCCAGGACCTTAGCTTATTCTATATGGGTTGTCCCAAATAGATGGAGTTTCAAACGAATTTCATCAAGTACGCGCCAATGATGCACCCAACAATGCAACTTATATTCAAATCGGACAACCCGCAATCCATCTCTGAGCAGATCAGCCGCGACCGGCGCTGTCAGGGCGCGCTGTTGTCGCCGGCTACTTGGCGTGCGCGGGGTCAAGACCGGCAGCTCGGAAATTGGGGGTTCCGATCGCGTGATGGGCGAAGTCGCCAGTCGACTTCTCAAAACAGCGCTTCCAGCAGGGCGAGTGAGTCACGGCAAGGAAAGTGCGAACGGGGAGCGCTTGACGAAGTGAGGCAATTTGTCATTTAGCGACCGCCACGGGGGGTGCGCGAAGGTGATCCATTTTCTTTGTGCCTCCGTTCCCTTGTGCGCCGGGGATATAATAGACGAAACGGTTCGGCGGAGCGGTCGCGAATGGAGAAGAAGGCAGGCGGGAGTGGGCAAAAACGTGCGAAGCGACGGTTAATGGGGGTGTTCCAGCGGGGGCGCCCGAGGATAACGGTCCAAGCGGACATGGTCTCTGATTGGAATTAGCAGAGGGCGACGGGAAACTGTCCGATCGAATGGGGATCATGGCGACGTTCCGTGACTGGGTCGTAATGGAGCAAGCAGCGGGGTCGTGTTCGTTATAAGGATCGTCGAGCGCGGGATGAGATCTTACGGCGATCTTGTGGTGCAGCAGAGATGACCACCCTATATCAAAGCCCCCCAAGCCTACGGAAGCGCTTGGTCGTTTGCACCGGGCCTCCTTTGAGATCGCCGTCGCCTATCGTCGGCGATCCCATTAAATCCGCAAGTGCCAAGAAGCCACTTGTGGATTTAGTGCCTTTTATCGTCCAGGAACAAAAGAATTCGCACTCCTTAGGCCGACGGTAGCCTCAAAGGGGGAGGTGCGAACGAGATGTTTGTGTTATGGAAGGCATGGGGAAGCGGGGCTTTTCCCAGAGGAGAAGGGTTGTGAAGCGCGTCTAACCTGTTTGGACAAGCACTGAGTATCCTTACAGTAACCATCCAGGAGAGAATGAACCATACAAAGAGGCTTTTGGACAACGCTAGTACTGTTGATGGATTCCTGATGGATTCTAAGCAGCTATTCTATTAAAAGGGCAAATTATAACCAATCACTATCTTGATGGACCCAAATTTTTTGGGTCAACCACCTGATCAGAACACTTAGGAGCCCTTTGTGAGGGCGTCTTAATACCCAGAAGAGCCTTTAGAAAAACCCTCAAACGCGAAAATTTCCTTGCCATAGCCCCCAGCATCCTAGCATCTTAGCAAAACCTTCATCATAGCCATTCTCTCACCATCTCTCCATCCCCTCCTTTCTAAAGAAGTGACTAAGCTTCTCATCCTTTTCTCAGAACATGTAAAACGGGCCCTAATCCCCTCCACAACCTGCTGCTCTATGAACGCTTCTTGTCCGCACCACTCAAGAGCATCCTTCGGTCAGCACACCGCCTTTGAAGAAACCGTTAGAAGAAGAGCCTCTGATCGCCTTAACCAGCTCAGAACCTTTTTGTCATCTCATCTTTTGTCAAGCCCGACCACAGGCACCTAAAAAACCGAAAACCCGTCGGCAACCTTCAGTCGGGCACGCGCGGTCGTTTCTCAAATTCACGACGAAAACAGATCGTAAAAAACGGGCGATAAAACGGTCGAACTCCGAAACGTTCTCATTAGTGCTAAGATTGTGGGCGCGGCGACAGTAACGTGGGAACGTGGTCGTCGTGGAATCCGCGTGACTCACTCCGAAAAAGCGCAATTAATGCGGAGCGCAGCGGACTGGAAGTAATGCCGAGGGGGAAAAAGCGCGCAATTAGTGGCGGTAATTCGCTTTGACGCCGCTGAATCCCGGCCGAGTAATTCGACGTGATTAATTAGGGTGGTCCTAGTCAAAGGGGGGCCTGCGCGACGCAACGGACTGTCGCGATGCCGCCGGGCGGCTGACCTTGTGCGGCGACCGGCTTCTGAAACGGCACTGATTGATTTGTGGAGGCTGGGTTCCGCAAAAACCGTCTAAACGACTCATTATCGTGTCAGGAGTGGACGAGGCATTAGGCACAACTGGCGCGCCGGGAGTCGCGGAGAAATCGCGAAATTCGCCCCGAGGGACGACAAAAAAGGGAGAAGTCCGGACGCGCGAGGGAGAGGCAATGGTCAATTTCGAATGGTGACTCCATAGGAGCGGAAAATACCATATGACCCACAGATCTTGCCCTCCGAAGGGTTCGCATATTTGACAAAGGGCAAGCTAAGGACGCGCAGGCGCTGCGCGATGTTGTAACGAGTAGCAGGAGAGGCGATAGGAGGACAGTTGGACACCTGGAAGTGGCCCGGCGGCGAGAGGAAAGGACGCTGGAGGTCATTTGGGAGTCGATTGGGAGTCAGCGGGCGAGGGAGAGGTGGTTGGACAACGGACGGGCAGGAAGAGATGATTTATGGGATGGGGAACTGTGGGAAACGGCCGCGACGGGCTGCTTTCCGGAAATCGGGAAGGTGGGAGATCTGAGGGCCGCATGGAGAGATCTGCGTAGGAACAAGATGGAGAGATTTAGGGGGACGGAGAAACCGAGTTTATCCTTTTTTCCTTTGCTAATTGACCGCAAAGGGACCGAGAAGATACGATTCGAACAATTATAGATAAAAGACGGCCTCTGTGAATACCTCAAAACATGTTTACAGCTTATAATCGTATCGTGTCTTCCTGGTATTCTCAGAGAAACCTCAAGGGATAGCTGTGAGAGAATAATAATTTTGAACAATTTTAATTAAAACTAATTGGCAAATTATCGGACATTTAGGCGCGAATTTAATAAACTCTCAAGAAGCTCTTAAAAACCTGAAACGCAAACATTGTCCATGACCAATGGCTACCCAAGTGGCCCTTGGATACTTCAGCGAAATCCAATGGACGCGGACACTCATTCCGAACGTCCAAGTCCGCGAAAGACACACCCCGTTTGGACCATAAAACTCATAAAACGGCTTCTCACAACATGTTTACGACGTTTCCCAATTTCCTCGTTTTGGACGGAGGGAAGAACTTAAGCTATGAGGACTCCGCTGCCTGACCAACTTGCATTATTCGATATTTACTGCAGTGTCAGTTTAAGATCAGCAAGCTGTACCGTTCTTCTCGGTCAAGGAGATTCTGGGTGCGTGAGAAGCTTGTACTCGTGGGTGCTCTTTTTGAACGTTTCAAGGGGGAAAACAGCTTCAGGGGATGGTTTCTTTGGATTTACAACCAAAGTTAGGGATTGTTAGGACCCTAGAAACTGTAGGGTTCACCTACTTGGACCTGTATCCGTTCTTCACCCCTCCCAGTGCTACCCTGCCCTTAGACGGAAGTTCTCCACACATCCCCTACTACACGATCGAGAGTTCGAGAACCCACCAAAGTCCTTCGTCCCGACCTCTCGAGGAGGACGACCAATAAAACACGAAACTCTTCGCGCGTCCGAAATGTTCGTCTCGGGACAGACGGGGCATTCATAACCGCGCATTCCCCTCGGGACCCGCGGGTGACCCCACTCGAGCGCCGCCGAGGACACAACTTCTTTCAATGGCACTGATTCGGAGTGTTTGCCGAATCTCTCCATCTCGCTCGACCTCTTCACGCGCACAAAAGGTGATCCGCGAAGTGACCAGGCCCCTGGCACGCGAGGGGGTGCCGCTGGGTGGCCCGAATTTTACGACGCGAATTCCGGTTGGCGTCGCAGGCAGATGTTTTCGTCGCCGCGCGATTTGCATAAAGCGACGACGCGACGAAGGATTATGGACGCGGCGATAATCCCTCGAGAGAAAACGCGACCAGCTCCGGAGGTGAAGAAGACGCCTTTTTGTGACGTGGGATTGGACATATCAGAGACTCGGCTGATGGCTTCCCAGGGATCGAAGTGGGCCATGTGGTGGGACGAGAGTTTTGACAAAAACTAAACGATTATTCGCATCTGGTTCTTTGGAAGGCAAGAAGTGGACGGCGATCTTCTGCTGTGAGTCCGATGTGCTGGGCTATCGAGAATTGGGGAAGTCGTGGATCAAAGAGCGCTCTTGGGACATGGAACTTGGAGATCTTGCCGCTCAGGCATACTGACATAGATATATCGGGGTAGGGAAATCATCGGGCAGGTCTTAAAGAGCGCAGAAGCGCTACCTGTAGCCTTAGCTTAAGATCATCTAAATCTCATGGGTTGGAAGGACAAAGCGAGTTAGCGGAAATGGAATTGGCTAGGAACGATCATCTCGAACGCCGGAAAAGAAATAGTTCATAATGGTGGATCCTAGGATAGAAGAGACGCCACATGCTCAAACTCTACTAAAAGTCCTTCATATTGGGTGGCGTATAATTTTGACGAGCACTGTAGTCCATAAGAGTGAAGCCTAGGATCGAAGAGAAACTACAAGGAGATCTCTAGGAATACTCCAGATTCGTCCTCAAGTAGAGCTTAAGGAATCGTAAGCACGGAACATTTGAAGACCATAGTACTTTGACCTCAGGAAATGAGAGAATCACCCACACTCTCTAGTTCAAATTGAAACCTGGGCGGTCCAGGAAGCGCGATCTACCTTCTGCATTAATTCTAAAAAACGCCAGGCCAAGTATATTAACGACCAAGACAGTTGCCGCGCCGAGCATTCCTGAGCAAGCAGGCGGAAGCGCCTAAAAGCGAAACACTCCCCTCTCCTTCCGCTCCCACGAAGTCCTTCCCCAACGCCCCTCAAATCCCGATAAATCACCAATTGCGATGAATCATCTTTTGATAAGCGTGCCGTGCGGGGTAATCGCGTCGGGAGCCTCGGGAGACCGCTTCGATCAACAGAGCGAATTTGCCTGGAGGGAAATTAAAGCCAGAGGTCACTCCGAGGCTTCCTATCTCCGCGGCGATCTGCCGCAGCTGCCGCCGCCGGACGCAACACGCGCGGCGATGATGGATCGCCGAAGTACGACCGGCCCGTTCCGGAAGGGTTGGATCCACGAAGCAACGTAAAGTGGAGTGCTTTCGGCGCGTAATAATCAACTTAATACTCGTCGAGATTCCAATCGGTCGAAGGGTGCTGGAGCGCGTGCGGAACCCTCGAGCCGCGGAGGACAATGCTAGGGTAATTCAATTGGCGACGCTCGGAATTGTCTTCGCCGCCCCGCTCGGCAAGTAGTAATTAGCGGCTGGACGCGATTTGTGATGCTCTTTGCTTAATGAAGTGAATGGTGGATATGCAAATCGAAGGACGACCGAAGTGAAGCGCTGCAAGTCCGCCAGGAGCCCGTTGGAGCTAATTAAAGGGGCGCCGAGGGTCGACGGCATGCGCAAGTTGCTAATTAGGCGAAGACACGGCGAAAAGGCTCATTAAACAGGCCGCACGGAGGAGTTCTGGCTCGGCCGCTTCGGTCTGGCGGTTCTGGGGAAGCGGCCAGTGGCAAAAAGTTCGCAGGGCTCGCATTTCGTTTGGAGTGACACTTGTCCCCTGGGAGATGGCGTGGGTCGAGAACAGTTTATAGAGTGCAAAGAGGAGAGGATTGGGAAAGTTAAGTGATCTGGGTTTAGGTGAACTGGAAAGCTGGATTCGTATTTCGGTCATTTTCGGTTTGGAAGATGAGGATTGCTGTTGCCCATAGGCTAAGTTCTACAAGCATCTTGATCGTTCTGAAGAACGGCCCTTTTTGGGTCTTATTTAGGACTTTATTGCGATCACCAAAAAGGCCCAATGATAGGACACAAGCAGTGGATGTGAGGGATATCACCGGATCCAAAGATTTGCATGCAAAACTTGTTGGAAAAGCCGGCATGCTAAGCGGTTAGGCCGGCCCCAAAACCTCCCATGTTATTTATATCGGTCATCCCTTTATCTAGGTGCAGTTCAAAAACCCAAACACCCTCCAAGGAACCAATGACCAGTTAAGAAGGAATAAATGAGGTGAGATGATAAATGTAGTCCCGAAGCTTCCAGATTTGCAAAATAATAGATTTCTTGGCAGAGCTAGCAGAATAAAAGCTAAAATAGCCATAATTTGCGCGAAACTAGGCGCACTTGCCCACTTTGGCGATCCGTTCCGGTGGCAGCCATGTCGAGAGCTGCGGACGATGAGTGTAATCCGCTCGGCCAACAAACGCAACATCCAGGCGTCCATAATACGGTAATCCAATTCATCGCTAAGTTTTTTGGCAAATAAATATTCGACGAGTGGACGACGGAGGTCGGAGAGGGTCACGCGGAGGTGGCGATGTGACACGCGATCGCAGCTGTTCCCCGGAGTACCGTACTCCTGTGCTCCTTTTGGGGAACTGGGTAGGAGTGGCAGCCTGACAAGGGGGTTGACAAATAAGGTATATGAAAAAGAAAAGACCCAAGCTTTTAGGAGCTAGGCCCATCGTGCACCATGCTTATACCAAGAGATATGGGCTTATCATCTTTATGGCCGTTTGCACTCTGCCGTACAGCGTCCAGCGATCAATATGATCAAATGGGGAAATGCACCTTTTTGCATAAAACGATGCACTTTTGCTTCCCTTGTACGAAGAGAATAATATCCATAAGAAGTAGGTCCATAAAGCTCCTCAGGCTTTCAGCAAATACAGTCTCATAAAGTAGGAGTGAAACTAACTCCTAGGGGATGGCCGACTGATATGGTCAAATGGAAGTTTTTGCATAAGAAGGGTTTGCACTATAAATGCACTTCTATTGCTCCTTTGCGGTCCTCTCAAACGCCTATAGTCAACCCTTGGAAATGAAGCCTAACTAACAAATATACTTGATGCACTATTGCTTCCCTGCTGCAGAGAAATAGGTCAGAGAACACTCGCATTATTCTGCTACCTAGGACATATCCGACAACCGCCTGCTTGGACCCTTAGAAGGCTCTTAAACCGTCGATACAGTCAAAAAATTTGCCTTTTTGTATATAAATACCCCCCAATATACCCACAAAAAGATGCACTTTTGTTTCGCCTCTACGGCCCTCCACAAAGCCAACCACCCTGCTCAAAGTAACAGCCACATGCATATAAACAAATCTACTCCCGAAAAGAAGGCTTAACTACTGGAACAATCAATACAAATAAATAACACTAAACTTTCTTTTGCCCAAAAAGTGCGCTTACACGGACCTCCACAAAGTCGACTCCACAACAACCACCCAATCCAAACAAACAGCATCCAGAAACTAATGAACCCCTCCCAAGAAGGCCTAACTAACTCGCCTTCTCGCGCCTCGCCTCCTCCCACTCAGCAGCACAAATCACAACATCGCACCACAGAGCAGATGCCCTCGGAGTGACAGTGACGGTCAGCCGAGATTTGGCCATAAGCGATGACTTCACGATCGCAATCTCGAAATCCGCGCGGAATCCATCGATAATCCCCTTGTTCCCGCATGCACAAACGCATTACCCGGTGATTGGCAGCCGGACGGACTATCAGCTGCCAAATTCATTAGGAGTGCCCGGCGACAGGCCCTCCGCGCCAACAGGACCTTATGCATATTTAACGCACATCTCTATGGAAGCGGCTGGCCACAAGGCCGAGTGATAAATTGGGCGCCCGAAACAATGTTGTCGCCGCGGGCTCGGGCGCTTTTTGAGGCCGAGGCGGAAATTGTCGCCAATCGGTTTTCGTTGATTGAGTGAGTTCGAGCGCCGCGGCGACGGGAGCGCCCCATTGGGGCCGATTACACACCTTGACGAGGCTTGTAAATCAGCGGAGAACAAATAGAGGGGGCAGATGTCCGCGCCAGGTTGTTTTGCTCGCGTGGACACAGAAGATTGCGCAAGAGGTGAGCGCGATCGCGCCCGGCATATTGACTGCGGAAGGGCGCCGTTTCCAAATTTGTATGCTAATGGACGCGATCGGTCGTGATGGCGAGGGAGAGGGTTGATATATGGAGGCGCGTCGCGCGCTTTGCAGGGGTCGACGTGGATGGGCTCCGCTGGAGAACGGACTCAAATGGGCATTGTTGCGAACGGAAGTCGAAAATTAATTGGTTAGTGAATGTGGTTCCAGGAGGGAGTGGGTCGTTGGGGAACTGGGGTTCTTTGGTCAAAACAGGGGGTACATATTGTCAGGAGCAGGGTTTGGAGAAGAGTGGTGCCTGCAAATGACTCGGCAATGGAGACATACTGGCTACAGTGAAGAACATATGAAAGGTAAGATCGGTACTGTTCACTTGGTTAACAAAAAGAGGGTTTGAGGATTGCGAATAAAAGCCTAAAAGTAGTTTCTTCTGCTTTTGGTCCTAGTCTTACACCCTAGAATCAAAAGCAGAACCATGATCTAACTTGGAGAGGAACGTTCTGTTCATAGCACAGGGATATTACCATGGAAAAGCATACCGTACGATCTGCTACGGTATTTTATGTATGACAAGGTGTGCATGAATAAGAATGGTAGTCCACTGTCAGAGCAAAGAGTCCGACTCAAATCGTGTTTTAATGCGTCTCTCAAACGCTGCGATTTAGATAAACCGAAGTGGGTAGAAATGATAAAGAGGAACCGCGTAATGAGCATTCTAAGATCCAGTAGGCTCAAGCGCTTAAAGTTTACGTATCCAAAGACTTCCAGAGTTCCAAAGCTCCATTCCATTGAGATTTGCAACAAGTATCCGTGAAAACCACAATCAGCAACATAGTGGTCACGCACCGAAAGCCCGGACAAGTACAATCCACCAGAAACGATCGGAAGAAGGCGATTTCACTCGTCCGACTGCAAACAGCGCGAAACCAGAATTCCCAGAGCAAGGCAATGGTCTCGCAATGACGGTGCCGAAGCTCGTTCTGCGGACAGCCTGTTCCAAGGGGTGCTAATCACAGCTGAAGAAGCAAAAAATGTCCGCTGCGTGGAGAGTCCGCAGCGAAAACATTTTGTTTGGGGAAGGAAGTGGACACCGGCGGACTATCTCAATTTTCGATCTGTTTTTGCCAGGCAGAAGATATCGAGAGATTGGTTGGGGTCCCATGGTCTCCTAGGGGATCATAAAAGTGGACGGCACTTCAGCCCATTCCAAAGCCTAAGAGCGAACCTTCAGTAGGGATGGTCTTCTGGTACCATATCATACTGATCACTGAAAGACAAAGACAGTCCTAACGACCTAAGAGGCCAAGATGTAAGCCTAATCTGAAGCTTTTGGTGGTAGTCAGAGTGTGGCTTCTGGGCAAACGGAGCTGGGACTTAACTTTAAGCTCCAGATTTCGCCATTTACCGTTTCCTATACGGTCGCACTACAGTAATCCCCTCCGACATATGAGCATTTCCCAAATATCATCCGCTACTTCAGCTCGCTAGTGCGGACTCCATAATTCTGCAGACATCCCCGCTACATCCGATCCACTCACGCCTCACTTCACCTTTAAACAATTCAAAATTCGCCCGCACGCATTCTAAGGTCACAGCGCGTGTCACTCATCGCCAAATTATGCAAATTCCGCAGCTGCCCTCGCTGGGAGTCAGCTGATCCTCTGCCTGCGCCTAAGACGGAAACGGACCTGTCCAGGGCTCTAATTATGCGTCAAGATGAGAAGGAGACGGGATTAGTCGGTGTTTCGGGTTACGGAAGGGTCATCGGCGGACGCTTTAATCGGATTATGCAAGCGGGGGATAATACGTCGTCGGACGGACACAGATTCCGCGGTTCTCACGGGAACATAATAAATGCGGCCTGGAGAGGCTCGCGATTAGGCGACGACCACCCGAGGGTGCGAACAATCGAGAACGAATATTGGATGTGTTTATTGGTAATAATTCGGAGGATGATTGCGCGCGCCATAATTAATCCGCCACGTTGCGAACAAGCATCTGTCCCGTTGCCCCGCAGGAAAGCAGAAGAGGCTGTCGCCGAGAGGCTGTAAACAGGGTCAAGGAGGCAGAGGCGCCGGTGCTGATATTAACTCTGGGAGAGAGGATCATGACCTCGAGGAGGGCTACTCGAATCCGTTCCTTGATCAGCTTATATTCTATAACCTCTTGTCACCGGGATAAGAGGGTCTAGAACTCGTGATAGCACAACCTCGATGTTTTGGGATAATACACGCCCAAGATACCATATGCCTAGCATAGCTAGCCCTTTAAGGGAGTGCAGTTGAAATCCATTATTCGTAAACATATTAGAAGTCGTTCCTTAGACGTCCAAAGGATTACGGTGGCAGTGAAAGACGAGTAAACATAGAGGCGCTGACTTGTTTGGACAGCTTTTTGACAGAATGGCGACCACCGTAGAGCTTCCAAAGATTTGGCTATATAAGGGTGTTTGTGCACAGAACTGTGTCCAGATCTAACAATTCGGGAAATCTTGATCCGTCCAGTGTGAACTTCATTGCAGATTTTGAAGATTTTGAACACCTTCAGATCAACACGCTTGATAAACCAATGGTGGTGGAAAAAGCAATGATCAGGAACCATGACGGATTACTTCAAAGTCGCCTGGTGATACTTAAAACGTTGGAAATCTTTGTCAATTGTCTTATGGTTCCTGCCTAAGATCCAAAAAAATTGGACACTTGCCTGTCCTTTGTCACTGATGTGAGTTTTCCGTCAGTTTGCCGTCACAAGAGAACCGTTCCAACTAAAATCTTGTGCAAGAACAGTAATTTGGCAATCTTATAGATCTCCGTGTCAGCTAAATGGCCTGCTCATTGACATTCGCTTGAGATTTCAAACCGAAGTAGCAGATGATCTAACCATTGGATCCTCTTCACGCTCTTACATCCATCACCCGTTCCTTGCTACGCACAAATCATGCAAATTTGCCCAACTTTACGATCACCCTTGGCAGATCGCTCGAGGCCAAGGCTACGCTGCCGCACCATTGTCCCGACGCGGCGACTGGCGCACGTCGTAAATCTGTTTGTTTCCAGATCTGGGAAACTTACGGAGTTGTGAGGGAGCGCCGCCGCCGCGGGAGTCGCGCCTCCGCTGTTTGCCTTCGCTAATTACAAAGAAGTTGGACTGAAAGGACGCGACGGGGACACGCTGAAAGACGCGTTGCGCAACGAGTCCAACCGGGAGTCCATGACTGTTGACCTTTGGCACGAGAGGGACATGTGCGCTCTTGTAGAGCCGCTCGACCACCGCGTGAAGAGTATAATGGAGTCACGTTGCGCAACCACATCAAGCCGAAGCGTTAATTGCGGATTCTGCACTCCTGAAAGTCCAAATCGGTGCGTGTGGGGCCGTAAAGGCAAATTTAATCTCCAGATGCGCGGAGACGACCGTAATTGCATTGGAGGCGTTGTAAACGCAATTGTTTTGTCGTTGCGCGAAAACGACCCCGCGTACAACAGATTGTCAAGGGACTCTGGCGGTAGTCAGGCATAGAAAACCATATGCTGCTGGACGGTGTTATGTAACCGGGGTGTGGAGCTGGTGGAGATCGGGTAGAGCAGATATGGAAAGGGATGCTCTTGTAGGGCGAGATAGTTTGGAGATATGACATTTTGTTGAAAAAATGATGGATTAGAATATGGAGTTTTTAAAGCAGGAACCTGCGAAGAATATAAGTCGTGCAGCTAACGATAAGGACCGCAGAAGAACATCCTCAGTTAGGGGATGTTCGGGATACCGTAAGTTTGAAATAACGCTTGGGATACCTTTGGGTACCTTTACGGGTAGTTTGGAAGACCCAAAACATCTTTTATATACATATATTAAACCCAATAAGGCTCTCTTTCAATTCACCAACTACAAAACCGCCAGAAGCTACCGTACTCCTTTGCACTGCCTTTTCATCGAAGGCTGTCCAAACACTCGGCCGATCCACTGTTTGCCTAACCCTGCCGCCGTGCACCGTAACCCATCATTTGGACATAAAAAGCAGGAAGGCCCAAAACAAAGCAATAATTTCGACTCAAACGCAAACTTGCGCGGCCGCCTCAAAGGCGCCGTTATGCAACTCGCGCGCTATCGGCGAGAGGTCGCCGTCGCTATCGAGCCTCGAATCGCCGTGTTCGCCTTCTTCACACCCAGATTTCGCTTGTCGGGATTAGCGGGGTCTAATCGCTTTCGCTCCCTATTCATTCGGGAGCGGCGGTAAACACTTCAGCCAGGGAACAAGTGGCGATCCGGAAGGCCGCCGATGATCCATCTGGACCTGTTGAGGAAAGCGGCGGACGTCCTTTTAATTGGCATTTGCACATTGCCGCGCCTTTTCCCGCTTTTTTCGAGTCGAGGGGGGTGGGGTGGGGTGGGCACCGTAAGGATTTTTTCTGATATAGCGGTCACTCAAGCAAGTAGGGTAATTGAAGATAAGCCGTCCACTGAAGTCGTGCACAGTGCAGTTGTAGCTTTATATGCCAAAAGGGTATTCCTTAGGCCTGCTGGAGCTACCGAGGGAGATGTTAACAAGGCTGGAACTGGATTACCAGGAATGTCCTGATGTATACTGGAATCCGGTCTCTGTAATCTGCTCTATTCGAAGATGACCAACAACGAGGATACAAGAAGTTGAGTACTTGATGAACGGTTCTTAGATTCTATTATATTCTAAAAATTACCATCGACTCATCCAATTTTTGAAGGGACTCCAAATTAGCACTCATGGCGCCCTTCAAAAACGGCACATGGGCTAGTTCAAGTGGAAGGGAGGTGAGAGGTTAAGTGTCATTAGAACAGCGATTGTTACACGCATCTGTCACCGATCTAAGTGGATCTGGGTGGAAGTGACGAAAGGGCGCCATTTGGGACGACACCTGTTGTCCAGGCTTAATTGCCTGTTTTGGCGTTTGACTCTTCCGATCGCCGAGTTTATTTACGCCTCCATCCAGCGTGCCAGTCGACGCGCAATTACGGGATTAGCGAGCGACGTGTGATGGATTAGCCACAGAGAAGAAGGTGGAAAGCACTATGATCCCCTGCAGAGTAATTATGCAAATGGGACACTCAGGTAGGGTGGAAAGACGGGTGGCTAGAATAGGCGAGGGACTGTCCGTGGGAAGAAGCCGAGGGACAGGTGCAAAGACGATCAAGAAGCGGAAGACAATTACGGTCGTTTTGTGTGATGGACAAAGGCGGCGGACGATGGGCATCGGCCACCTGAAGAGGACACTTGAGGGCTGACGGCCAGAACGGGGATCGAGATCAAAAACGGGAATTTGGGCAAATAAACGAACGACGACAGGCGATACCAGGGGAGTAGGTCAATGGGATGCAGATGGACGAGAGGGTACGGTAAAGGCCGGGCCATAGTTTTACGCCGTCGGCGTAACGTAAATCTGTTTTTCGCTTTTTTCGGCGACAGGTTCGACTCGCGTCAATCTTCGCCGTACGCATATTGTAGTACGAGAGACGCGCTTTCTTATGATAGCAAGGACCAGCGCAACTGTGCGCTATCCACTTCGCATTTGCCATTTTTACTTTACGCCGCTTTACGCCTGGCGTAAAATGCGGGAAAACCTGGCGTAAAGAAATACGCCATGCCTGTCGCACAGTTGCGCTGGTCCTTGCTATCATAAGAAAGCGCGCCTCGCGTACTACAATATGAGTACGGCGGAGATTAGCGCGAGTCGAACCTTTCGTCTAAAAAAGCGAAAAACAGATTTACGCTACGCCGTCGGCGTAAAACTATGGCCCGGCCTTAAGAGCCGATAGGCATCGGTGACACCGGTTATAGGGATTGTCCCAGGGGGTTAGCCTGGGGATCAGCCTAGAACATCTCCTATCGCGATGAAATTGGCCTTTGTTGATATTCTGAAACATGGTCATAACCTTTCCTCGATCATCACCGTTTTTCGTTTATTATCGCTTGGAAAGCACAAGAATAGAACACTATGTTCTCAGACCATTCCTTGCGCAACGGAAAACAATACTTACAGCCAACTACTTCGCTCCCGTAATCCGTTCTTAACAGCAGGTCGTCTCGTGTCTACCTCTTATGTTACGTCATCCACTTGTCGTAGGAACACATGTTCCATGCCTATCTGTGGATAGCCTCCAATTAGCAAACATTACTCGTGGATCACAGGCACAAAATCTACGAGGTCAACTTCATCCAGAAACTGTGAAATAGACTACCGTAATCCTTACGACGAGTGATGTGCAAACCGCAGTTTCCAATGCTGACCGCGTACAGGCCTGCACTGGAATTTGAACTCGTCAGGTCGCTGTGCTTCTCAATTTCATTAATACATGAATAAAGATACGGTATCCGCTTCTTTATGCAGAGGCGCTACATTGCTTCTTCGCCACTCTAAAGCGAGAGATCCGCTGAGATTTATAAGAGGTCCCGCAACGATCTCCGCCGTTTTCGCTAAAGTAACAGATCAGTTCCTCGAAGTCCTTCCCCAGATTCAGTGTTCCTCTCTCCCCGAGATGTCGAAGCTGAGCATCGAGCACGCGGAGCAGGAGTTCATCTCCCTTCTGGAGCGCGTGGAGCCCCGTCAAGTGGCACAGTTCCTCCAGTGGATCGGCGATTCCTTCAGCGTCGTCGAAGGCAACAGGGGCGCTCATCTGACCCCTGAGGATTCTACAGATGTGGACGCCGCCAAAGCCGACTGCGAACTCCAGGACATCGCTCAGGAGATAAGATCACTTGTAAGTTGTTTTACACCGCTGTTTGACTTCTTTCAGTCGAGATTTTCTAAACCTTCTTCTTCAGCTTCCGACTTCCGCAGTTCTACCATCTGAGAACGTGCTGTGGCCCGTCAATGGAATCGACTCGGATTGCCACCCCAACACAACCGTCCATGTCGACGGTTTCTTGTTTGACGAGAACGACGTCGACGATCTCGTGGATCAAGGGCTCATTAGCCGGAACTTCTGCAAGGACTGTGGATCCCACAAGACCTCTCCTCTCACATTCATTTCCCACTCTTTGGGCGTGGATCAAGTACGTCTGGCCTCTTTATACTGTCGTGTTATCCTCGCCTCCTTCAGCTGCGCTACATGTTCACTTCCCTTGTTCCTCTACAGTCGCCTCAGATGGCCGGAAGGATAGTTTTGGACATAGGATCGCGACTCGGGACGGTTCTCTACGGTGTTCACTACCATAGTGGCGGCGCCGTCAAGGCGATTGGAATCGAGATGAATCAGGACTTCTGCGACCTCCAGAACCGCTTTATCCAGTCAAGGAATATGACCAACGTCCAAGTCATCTGCGATAATCTACTAAACCAGAAGGACGTCGTTGCCAGCGCTGACGTCGTGGTAATGAATAACGTCTTCAGCTTCTTCATGCCCGAGGAAGGACAGGTACTCTCACGAGATCGTGAGACCTCAGTTTCATCCCTTTTTTCAGATCAAGTGCTGGAGGTTCTTGGCCGAGCACATGAAACCCGGATGCGTCCTCCTCCACAACCCATCAGTTGAGTCCGTTGTCGAACATTTAGACCTTGGATTCACGATCCCGCAGTGGCTTGATCACGTATGTTTGGCCCTTCTCTTATGCATCGATTGTTTGCGTCTTTCCAGATACCAACTGACCAGCAAGCAGCGCTGTTTGCCGGCAGTAACGAAGAAGTCTTTGAAGATTGCGAGAAACTTTCGATGTACCAAGTACGACCAAGATCTTAATATAGGCGGTCTTTGTTATGTTGTTATGATGATGATGTCTTTGTTGTTACCTGTTGAGTTTATTTGTTACGTAAAGCTAATATAGTGGAGTGTGATCACATATCGTCCTCGAGAGCCCATGGAAGGGCGCTGCCATTCCATGGGCTCTATCATATTCACTCAGTCTGTAAGACGGTTACCTACAAGTCTGAAGGGAGCAGGCCAAGGAACGTCGAAGGGAGACACATAAGCTGTCTGGGACGGGAATTCCAGACTGTCTGGAGTGGAAACCCTGAAATTGAGCGGTGTTCGCTATTTCTTCCTTTCCGACTGTGTATCATCGGCTCGACCGGTTGCTCAGCTTCTTCGCGCTCCCTGTTCATCTCTCGGTTCAAATTGTTCAGCATCTCCAGCTTTTCATCGTTCTCACCCCTTTGCTTTCAGATCGACGAGACACTACGCCAAGATGGTTCTGCTCATTGTGGCCTACATTGCACAGATAGGCATCTCTATGGCTCTTTTTGTTGTCGCGGCGTTATACATCCAAACAGGTTGCTGCAAGAAAAAAAAGATGCCGGAGTTTGAGGCTGCAGGTGCCCCTGCCGCTTCTTCTATGGGTGCCGTCAGTGCCGCTGGAGGCGTCAGTGCTGCTGGAGGTGTTGCTGCCACCGACGGTGCTGGTGGTGGCATTCCTCCTGCCCAATCAGTCGTAGACTCCCCGGTCGATGACGCTCCGCAAGACGGCCCGAAAGGCTTGGCCGGTATGAATGATCCTAACTACCCGGTTAGTCCATCGGTTTCTGAATCTTTATACAACTTTTTTAGACGCTTGCTGGCGACTGCTTCGACAAAAAGGACAAGAGCAGGAAGGAGAACATCAAAGCTCCCACGGACATGGATAAGAAGGCAGGGACTCACGATCCTAACTACCAGGTACGTCCTCATATCGCTGGACTAACCTATCGATTCATCATTCTAGACTTTGGCTGGAAT